>VZTT01066892.1:0-19272 GCA_013400855.1 Buphagus erythrorhynchus
TGGAGTGCATGGGGACACCGGAGTGCACAGGGACACTGGAGAGCACGGGGACATCACAGTGCACAGGGACATCGCCACCTCTGCCCGCCACCTCCGCAGCTTCCTCTCGGCCCTTCCCACAAAGCAGGCTCTGTTTCCTCCTCTCTTGTCGAGATTCATGGATGATTTCCGTTGTCTGGAGAACCCAAGTTCTCATTTTTTCTCCTGCCCCTGGCAGCAGTTTCACGCTGAGCTGTGGGTTGATAATTCCCTTCAGAGTGAAGCTGGAAGGTGCAATGAGGTTGGTGTCGAGATCTTCTCCCAGGCCTCAAGCTGCACCAGGAGAGAACTGTAGAAGTAGTTATAGAAACACTCCCAATTTACCGAAGGTCTTAATGAATCTAATTACAAGCATCAAGATTTAACTGAAAACAAGGAATTTTATTAATTGGTTTGAAAATCTAAATTGTTTTCATTCCATGTTGGGATAAATATTTAAAGTTTTGCTCTACAGCTGAAACATCTGTTGGACTTAAGATGAGCAAAACCCAAAATTCCAGGATGGAAAATTGGCTCAGGTTGCACCAGGAGAGATTGAGACAGGATGTAAGGAAAAACTTCTTCACTGAGATAGTGGTCAGGCATTGCAAGAGGCTGCCCAGGGAAGTGGTGGAATCACCATCCCTGGAAATGTTAAAAACACCACGTGGATGTGGCACTTGGACCTACAGCTTAATGGTGAACATGGCAGTGTTGGGTTAACAGCTGAACTCCATTCGAGGGGTCTTTTCCAGCCTAAAGGATTCTGTGATTTAGAGGAAGGGATATAGGTAGAAAAATAGACATTCCTCAGGGTGTAAAATCATATTTGGGAAGAGTTCACCTGCAGGGGTAGTTCATGAAATAAAAAGGTTCATGTACAGATGGACTGACCTTCAGACTTTTCAAATTAACCTCATCTCCATTTAGCTGCTTCAAGGAGCCGTGTGCTGACAGCTGTGGAGTAACTTGGGGTTATTCATGACTGATTCCTGAATTGATCCATGAGAAATTTAAGCTCCTTGTTTAAAAATTACTGGCCCTATGGCAAGGCTCCTCATTATAGTTCTGAGTATTCTCTGTATCTGTCAGTACAGCCCTTTGAAGCTCTTCCTCTGAATAGGAAAAATTAAGGACTTACCTATGGAAAAAATGACAGGGATATGTAAAATGTTTTGGTTGGAAGTGGAAGGACTTCAACTTGGTCTGAAGATAAATCCTTGCAGTATTTAGTGGTAAAATCCTGCTGCTCAGTGGCTTTGGGTAAATTGTGACCACCTGGGCTGAAATGCAGCCTGAGGAACCAGTCAGGGCCTCCCATTAAACAAGGAGAGTTCTGATAATCAGTTTGTCATAATTCTGGTGTTCAATGTGCTAATTCTGCATTCATGTGCTTCCCAATTTGTCAATGCCCTGGTACTACATAAAAGTCCATATTTTACCACATTTTAGGGTTCACCAGGCCCAGCTGCAGAGTATTTTTTGTCTCTGTAAAAGGTTCCAGCCCTTCTTCATGCCTCACTCTTCCAATGCATCCACTTCCTTCAGCACTGCAGTCCCAGCTTTTGTGTGGCTGCTTCATGTGTGGCCTCTTTTGGAAAACAACACAGCCAAAGGTTATAATTCACTTTCAGGTATCATCCATGTCCCTGTTTGGTACTGTAGTTGTGGGCTTTGGCTTATTTTTCATTAACTCCCCTATTTTCTCTTTGTCTTCTTTGGCAGAAAATAGGAAATACTTGCTGTGAAAATGAATCTTGATTTTTAGGTCCAAATTTTCTCTTGTGTTCCAGGACACAATGTTCCAAAATTATGAGGTTTTGGTTCTCTTTCATTCATTTTAATCTCCAACACATGTCACTTTCTCCATAAAATTCTGCTAAAAATTGTAATGGGCTTGTTTTGCCATTTGGTGGCAAAAGAAATTAAATGTGGCTGTTGGATGCAGCTGGCAACCAGCTCAAGAGGGAGACTCTATTTCCATCAACTCTTCCCTGTTATTGTAGCTTCTTCAAACCTATTCCAGAACCATCTGGACACAATCCCGTGCCAGGTGCTCTGGTAGGACCCTGCTGGAGCAGGAATGTGGGATCAAGTGCCCTTCTGTGGTCCCTTCCAGCCTGTCCCCTCCTGGGACTCTGTGACTGTCATGCAGAGCTGGGATCTCATTCACACCCAGCCAGGGCACAGGCAGGGAACAGCACAACAACGTGATGGGGATTCTGGGCCAGCACAGAAGTGCAGGAAAAGCTAAGCCCATGTTGAATTTTGAAGAGGTAAACTGTGGCACTGATAGGGGATTTCAACAACAGTCAATAGTGGTTATTCAATACTACAATTTCTACAAAGAAAATTACATTTTTAACATGGTTTTGTGACTTAAAATCCCTGTGTGACTTTGGTTTCTTAAACTGAATGCTGACTTTCTGGGTTCCTGTTCCTGCCTGCGTTCCTGGTGATCCTGCACATGGACAAGGGAGAATGCAGCCCCAGCTCTGTGTGTCTGCTTTGATCCCAGCCCCAGCAGCAGCCATGCTGCTCACCCTGTCCAGCCTGACACATTCCTGTATTCCAGGAATCTCCAGCTCTTGGCTCTCCAGGTGCCCTGCAAGCCAGAGAACGGCTCCAGGGCAAACCCAGTGCAGTCGTAGAAGGGAAACTTTAATTAAAAAGCCTGAAGCAAAAATCCTTCACTCCTACAGGCTGGAAAGTGGGAAGGGAAATGGAATTTAGCTTGAGTTCCTTGTGGTTTCTTGTTTTTCACGTAGGGAGATGCACTCAGGCCGCTGAGCTGGCACTGGGGGTTTGCTGCCAGGTAAGAAGCCCTGGGTCTGGCTGGGTGCCATGGGAGCTGGCTGTGTTGGATTTGGCCACAGCAGCAGAAAATAGTGTGTTCCAGGCAGGAAAAAAGCTGACCAAACATCTTCTGGTGTGAGGTGATTGAAATCACTGGCATTAGGCACAGGATGAACTCGAAGCAGATTTAGAATATGTGAATTATTTGAGCTGGAAGTTTGTGAATGCTGAGCAAATGTTAATGTGTCAGCCCAAATCCTTCCTAAGGTAGGCAAGTATTACTTGCTGTCTTCATTTCACTGACTGGAAAATTGAAATTTCAAGGGCTTCAGCCTCTGTAATCTTGATATAAACTGGAACTAATTCTGTTTTTGTGGTGTTGCTCCTTACTGGTGCTGATGTAGGTGAAATTTGAAAGCAGCTTTCCCTTTCCTGCCAGGGAGAACTGGGACAGCTTACACAAGCAGATGAATCCCCAGGAAACAATGCTGTTGTACCTGTTGATGTTGGCAAAAGTGCTCAAGTTTCATTCAAAATACAGGGTTTTATTCACTGGTGCTTCTGCCCGTGCTGCCTCTGCCTGGGTGATTACTCTCTGCCAGCTTCAGAACTTAGCAGGTCTATGAAAGCATCTGTCAGCAAATAAAAAAACCAGGCTCTAAGGAAAGTGTTTTCAAAGTGCATCTGAAGCCTGCTGGAATCAGCCTGCTGGAATTTGCATTAGATTCTTTTTTAGTTGCATCAGCTGGGAATATATTGTGACTGCCTGACACTTCCCATTTACTGAAGCTGAATGGAATCCTGATGGAGAGGGGTTTTAATAGAGATGTCACCTATTCAAAGGACAGTGTTTGACAAATGCTGTCAAGCATTTTTACAACAATTATTTTGTACCAAGCTTTTTATGCAGACAAATCCCAAGGTGCTTTACATTAATCTTTTTTTTTTTTGGGGGGGGTGGGGGGAAGGAGGAAGAACTGTGATTTGTTCTTGCCTTTAATCATTTGAAACCCTTTGATTTTCTGTCTCATGATAAAAGGCCTTCTTTGAGGTGTGCCAGGAGGAGGAAAAGCTCATCTTGTGTGCAGGGTGTTGAGGAACAATTATTGACTCCATAATGCAGCCAGGTGGATTCTGTTGAGTTCATTTGCCTCTGTTCTTGATTAATAAATTATATTTGTACTTAGAATGAACAGTGAATAGGGATATGTGACTTCCTTTCAGAAGATGAAATTATATGCACATTTACATTCATAAATTTTACTATACATCCTGTCCTGCTTAAACACATCAAACATTAAAATCAGTTCAAAAACAACTCAGTGGCAATGTCTATAAAAATAGAGCAGAAAACAAAGCAGCATCATCCACCACCCCCTGAAATTCAAATGTCACTTCTAATGAGGAACATACTTAGAGCCTGTAAGATCACAATGCTCAAGATGAATAAATGAGCAAGTTTTCTACCAGAGCTGTGACTTGACCCATAAAAACTCCCAGGCAGGAATGGTCTCAGTTGAATAAGGTGTTCTGGGCACATCTCTGAATGCCAGCCCAGGGCCCTGGAGATATTTAGGGGCTGAATTTGCTGCTTTGAATGGTGAAAAGGTGATTGAGAACTGTTTCAGCTCAGGTTGTTGCTTTGGGGGAAATCTTAGCAGTGCTGCTGAAGAGCTCCGTGGAGAAAGCAAAAGGGATCGGTTGTGATCAGAGGGGAATCACTCCAGCAGGTTTTTACCTGCTTATTTTGATCTGTTCAGAGTTTCTTGCAAATATTTGATGCCTTTTTTGCCATATATAACCTAACTCAATCAGAGGAGGACTTGAGTGGCAGTAGATTCCTAATTCCTGCAGAGACAACCAGAGAAAAGTCAAAATTACCATGTGAAATCACTGTTTTAAAGAGAAACTTGAATTATGATTGTGTTTTATTGATATCAGCAGGGAGCTGACAGCCTCTCCCATGGGAGAGGAAAGGGTTAATGCATTGATACACAGGGGGAGTGTGTCACCTCAGCTGTGTCATGTAGGCAAAGCTTCATTTTCCAAGGAGCTGTTTATCCAATGTGCCCTGAGACACCAAACCCTGCCAGTCCACTGGACACAATCACCTTAAACAGCAACAACTCCCCTGTGTGGTGAGCTGGCTTTTCCTGGAGTGATAATCCCAAATTTTTCCAGCACAGAAGAATTTCAGGCTCAACATCTGCTGTGCCTGGTGTAACACTTCAGCCTCAACTTTAGGATAAAGGTTGTGTTTTCCTCAGAGAAAACACAGAACCAACTTCCAAACTTCCAACTTCCAAACCAAACTTCCTTCCAGCTTCCAACTTCCCATCCCTGGCAGTGTCCAAGGCCAGGCTGGATGAGGTTTGGAACACCCTGGGATAGTGGAAGGTGTCCCTGCCCATGGCAAGGGATGAATTTTAAGATCCCTTCCAGCCTAAACCATTCCATGATTCTATGAAGATGCATTCCTAAAACGTCATTTTGCCTTTAAATTAACATCCCAGTGCTTGATAACCAAAGAATTTATTTACTAGTTGATGTACCAACAGCAACCTTGAGCTCCCATTTGAAATTTTAGCAATTCCAGGTTGTTCAGATTTGGGTTAAATCAGTGTAAAATCAGCTTAAGTGACAGGGTGCTCCAAGATTAGCTGAGAAGTGAGGTTGATGTCAGTGAGGATGTGATCCACAGGAGCAGTTGGAGCTGATAGAACAAGCTACTAAAAAGCTGTTGATTTATTGATATATTTTATTGTAAAATCCCTCATCCAGCTCTGCACTGAGCCCACACTGAGGGTGTGGACAAGGGCCCTGCCATGATCTGATGGAGCTGAGCCTGCTGACCTCCACTACAGCAAAACAGGAGAAATCCCTGATTACTGACACTTAAAAGGAAGCACAATTAAAATAAATAAAATGAAAATAAATAGAGACATTCCACAACTGTGTCACTTTTTGTCGAGGAAAGAAGGTTGAGCAAATCTTCTGTCATTAGCATTTGATCCTATAAATATTTAAATGTCAGCCCTCCTGGGAGGAGAGCAGTGCTGCTTTCTGACATGGGGTTATGCTAGAAAGACGATATTTAAATTTTTGCTAATGCTGTACTCTAATTTGATCTTTTTCTGTCTCGCTGCTTAAATTGACTTTCTGTAAGAAAAACAGAAATTCAGCCCACATCTCACTAAGGTTTTTCTAACAGCATTTAAAGATAATACAAAAATAATCCAACCTAAATACCAGCAATTGAAGGCTGTGAAGTTTTTCGGTGGTGTCACATTGATTTTCAGCTACAGATTTTTCTTTGAGTGTGTGGAAAATGTAGGTTTTTTATAATCTCAACTCCTCATTCCAATGCTGAGTAGTTTTAATGAACACAGAACCTTTCCCTGATTATCTGTTCAGATGGGGAGAACCAACACTGCTCAGGGAAAGTCTGTTTTAAAAAAGACTTATTACTTTCCAAACAATGTTTAAGACTTCTATTTATAATAGAGTTTCAAAACTAAAGCCACACATTCTGAAAGAAAAATCGTATGAGGCAATGATGAAACCAAGTCTTTGAGGTTAAATGAAATATTGTAGTTAAATATATTGTGTACCTTTGAACCACTGTACTCAAAAGTCCAGAATGTGTTAATTGAAGACTTTTTTCTACTTTTTGTCGCTCTAAAAGTTCAGAGGATCAAATAAAAAGTTTACTGAAATCCATTTTGGGGAATGTGGATCAGTATTTTGTTTGTTTAACTTCAGTTCTTTGGCAATTATTTGGCTTTTCAATTTTTTTTTCCTCTAGAAATGCTGGGGATAGAGCTGTGCTGAAATAGCATCACAATGAAATAAAAGTTGCCTTTGACAAGTCTCTCTTCACATGGTCCAAAGGCCTTTTCCTCCTTTCCTTTTGACCATATTTGTCCTGGAAGAACACAATCCCTTTTTGTTTTGCTGACTTAGGGGTTTTCTTGGATGTCGTGTCTGACCTTGTTTATCCAGGGAGAGGAAGAAATCCTCAGAAATTCTCTTTTGCTCATTTCTGGTGGACAATGACTCCTGTGTGTCAGGAATTCCAGCTGAGGAGGACTGGCTGCATTACTGACCTTCATACCCTGCTGTAATTCTGTGAATTGCTGCCTTTACAGTGCTGAGGCAACAGGGCTTTCCTTATTCCATTGTTTGAACTGGAGAATGGAGGACTTAAAGGCTTTTATGCCTTCTGCAGAAAAGTTTCTGAGCAATTCCATTTTCTCAGGCACTTGGGATATAATACAAGAAGCAAAAGTGAGTCTGAACTGGTTTTAAAAGAAGAAACAGATATTTGAAGGGAAGTGGGGAATGAGCTCATGGTTGTGGAGGTCAGACTTGAGTATGGGAGAGGAAAGGAATTTATTTACAGTCAATGCTAAAGGTATCAGGATATATATCATAAGAAAGAAAAAAAAAGGATGTCAAGAGATAAATAGATAAATGGAACTGCTAAAATAAAGAATCCAGATTCAGAGTGATACTGCTTGAGCCATTTTCAATGGTAGAACCCAAGAGCTGGGGAAAAGCTGCTGCAGACACTGAGAAGTAAAAGGAAAAATGTAAAAAGTAAAAGGAAAAATGTAAAAAAGTAAGACTTGAAACAAGCTTGAAAAGCTGGAGGACAAGAACCCCAAAATATGAGAACATGAAGTCTGATAACTACACAATGAAGACTAAAAATGTGACTCAAAGATGTGAACTTAATTTACTTAGCTGGAAGAATTAGACCCAAATTACTGCTACCATAGGTACCATGATTATTTATTTCAAAGGAGGCAATCCCAAGTGCCTTGGAGCTGTAGAGGAAGAGTCCCAAAGGCCATCAATAGAACACTTTTTGGAAATGTTTATTCCCATTCAAGTTGAGGAAATCGTAGTTCTAATTTGTGATGTTCCAACACATTGCTGAGCTGCAAGGACCCTGACAATGGAGCTTTAAAGGATCTGAATCCCAAAGCAGCATCCCACTGCTGCTTCTGCCATCAGCTGTCCAAGCATTTCATGAACGTGGTGGTTTCCAGGCTCTTCATTTATGGATTGGGATGCAGAAGCAAAGAGTGAAGCATTTACAAAATGTTTGCTGATTTTTCCATGTCTTGAGATTTGATTCTTATTTCAAGGTGAGTTTTCCATTTTGGTTGTTTCTCCTGTGGATGCTGAGCCAAGAAAAGAGCCTGAAATGACTGCAGGCAGCAGGAGCTGAAGGGTTCCATTCAAATCTCCCACTTGCTGTGCCCCACTCCAGAGGGGCTCCATGGTGCTTTTATACCCTTAAAATTAAAATGCTCCTCAGGCTTGTAATGATCCTCAAGAAACACTGCCCTCCCTGGGGGCTCTGCCTGATGGCAGTGTCATATTCAGCAAGAAATTCTAGTGTTTGTTTCTGATGGGATCAGCTCCTTTCACTCCTTCACTTGTTTTCTTGACTGCTTTTCAAGCACTCCACTTAATTAGGAGGATTAATACTTCTCAGTGACAGAGCCTTCCTTCCCTGTGAATGGAGAGCAATTAAAAATACCCTGTCAGGAGAAAGGGTGGTCTTTATTGCTCAGCCTGCAAGATGAGGTGTTTGAAACACGAGGTATTGTGTGACAAGTAACTTAGTCCCTTTGTTCCCATCACGAATTCTGGATAATTATTCCCCTTTCCACCACATCCTTTGTGTGCCTTGTCTGCTCAGACTTTGAGCTGCTGGGAATGGAGTCACTTCCAATGTGTTTAAAAGTTCTTGAGAGGGATCTGTCACTTCAGCTTGCTGCTGCTTCTGCAGGAAACACTGAAAGCCACTAGCTCCGTGTTTTCTGTCCTTTTTTTCCTTTTGTTCCTCTTCTCTTCTCCTTCATATTTAAGGGAACATATCGTTCTTCCCACACACACCCGTTGTGCCTGGCAGATATCAAACACTTTCAGCACGCCATGAGCCACTTCTTCCTGAGCTTTCCTTCACTGTCAATTTGGCACCTCTTCTGGTTTTTTAAGTGTTTTCATCCCAGGACAACTGCCTTTCCCACCATGATTGATGTCCTCCCATTTCAGGACAACTTTTCACATTATGATACTTTTTTGCAAACTTTAATCACAGCAGGGACTTTTGAGGTGAAATTGGCTTTTTTCTGTTTTGTTGTTTGCTTTTTTTTCACTTCATTTTACAACTTTATTTTGGATGTTTACTCCAAAAGATCCAGTCTGGGATGCTGAAGCAGGTTTATTGTTTGGGTTGGGGTTTTGTTGTGTCAGTACCTTTATCAAAATACTCATGGTCAGATTAGGAATATTTAATTCCCTATCACAAGAGCAGGCAGGTGTTCTTAATGTCTTACACTCTAAGCATGACCTGGCTGTTCAGCTTTTTGTGGCAAAAGACATTAAATTAAGATGGACTTGAAATACCAAAAAAATCTGTGAAGCCATTGTGCAGCAAAAGTTCTCCAGTGCTGAAATTATTTCACACAATGTTCACACTCGGGGACTACACTGGAATTACATTTGGTCAAAGCAAGGGGAGGATGTGAAATTCTGTGGAAAAGCTGTGGAAGTCCTTTTTCCATTACAGTGATGTAAGGGGAATGGATTATCCAGGACCTCTAATTACCTTTCCTTCAGCTCCAGAAAGAGCTGCCACCCTGCCTTGTGGAAAAAGCTTTGTCCTCTCCCTCCTCACTGGGTCACTGTGCTGCTCCCCTCCAGCAGCCTGTCATTGCAGTGACACTCACTGCCAGGGTGTCAGTGCCTGGGGAAAGGGGATGTTTGGCACAAAACACGGGCCAGGCTCTGTCTGTCACTGCAAATGAGCTGATGTCCCCCTGTGCCACCGTGTGAAGCTGTGGCTGTGCCACACACCCCCTGCTCCCCCCCTGCCACCCCAGGCAGGGGACAGGAGCTCAGGGATGCTGTGGCATCTGTGCTGCCCTGTCTGTGCTGATGTGCTCTGGCTCTTACAACACTCTGGGCCATTTCTGAAGCCACCTCTGCTCCTCTCTGTGCTGCCACAAACTAATGACATTCATTCCCAGGACAAGCCAAGGGAATGTTCCTTCTAAAGCCCTGGCTGCTGGGTGGGAGCTGAAATCAGAACTCCTCTGCACATCCTCCTGCTCTGCTTCCCACAGATCTGATGCAAGAATTGCATGCTGATTTTTAACATCAAAACAGACTCCCAAACTTGACTTGTCCTGGGTGATTATTTATGGTTTTTTCCCATTTCTTCAGAGCAAAGTTCTGCCTTCTGATTTCAAAGCTGTTGCTCAGCCAGTGCTGTAGGTTGTATATTCATTTATTGGGATACAGGACAACAGGCTTTGGTGTTCTCAGCTTTATTTTACTTGACTTCACATGAAATCAAGTAAAGAATAAATGGTGCAGTCAAAATCAAGCCCTATCTTCAGTCCACAATAAGGTGTCTGGGAGAAGTTCCCTTGACTTCTTACGATTTTTTTTTTTTCCTTTTGAAATAGGAAATAAAATAATAAACTAATTTTTCAATGTTCATCCCTAACAAATTTATTCTTGGAATGGGATGACAACAATGAGCAGCTTCTTTAGAAAACCTCCTGATAAAGGCAAAGAGGGGCTTCAGAGAGATCTCTTGTGCATCATCAGCACAAGTGCTGCTGTAGGTTTATTATCCATCAAAAACTGGGATTGGTCACTTTCTGTGGTTTTGGGGGGTTTGGGGGATTTTTTGAGTTTGTTTGTTTGTTGTTTTTTTTTGTGCATCCATTGCTGCTGCACCTCTCAGAGTCTTTTCTCCCCTAAGCAGGAACAAAACCGTGGTTCAGGGTGCTGTGGATGGCAGGTGTGGCATTTTTCCAATGACAGATTGTGCCATTACTGGCACTGCTCAGATATTTTTCCACCTAAGCCTTTTTCCTCACATGATTCAAAAGCTGTGATAAAATTCTCTAGGAAGAACCACATGTTTTTAAATGTAACTTACAATTTAAAATTTTAATTGGAAGATTTCAGCTTTCTAATTGAAATCTCAGCTTTTCTCAGGAAAACAGAGACCTTATTTTAGGAGAAACTGCAAGCATTTGGCACTCTGAGCTTTGAGTAATTGTTGCATTTCTCAACATGTTCCTGCTAAATAATCAAAGCACTATTGTTCATTCTTATTTCTTGCTTTATTAATGAGGAATAAGTAATTACTTATTTCGTGTGCCCACAAATTATACACTCAAACCTCTCAAAGTATCTCAAAATTTCAGGATAATTTAATGATTTTCTGCCGATTCCTCTCAGATAAAATCATTTTCCTGCTCCACACGCTGCCAATCTGCTAAATTTGTCCTTGCTGGTGCTGAACAACTTTTGGTGGCAGAGATTTCCCAAACTAGGTCAGGAAAACAAAGCAGGGAGGGGAGACACAAAGAGGAGCAGTATGGATTTAGCCCTGGTACATATATTAGGTCAGTTAATTGCAGATGGCTTCACAGACCCAAATTAAAGTGCAGCTGATGAAGAATTGTATTGCCACTGATGGTTAAAAAAAACCCTAAAATACAACTCTGTCCTGGACATTAAAACCAGTTTATTGAGGGGAATAATCTCACACTGATTTTCCCAATGCTGAGCTGCTCTCAAGGATTTCCTTGATGAAAATAAGATGTTCTGTGAATAAACTTTGGTAGAACAAAATTAGTGAGGACTGTGGGGTTTGTGATGTGATGGTGCCGTGCTAGAGCAGAGACATCACAGAATGTTTCCTGCTGGGAGAATTTCAGAAATCTGTTTTAGCTCCCAGTATGGGAAAAAATGGCCCAGGAGGAAATAGAGTCCATGTGGATTTCCTACTGAGATTTATTTTTACAAAACGGGAGAATTGGCTCTGGCAATGCTCTTTCAATATTTCACAGCAAACTTGGAATTAAAAAGCATTTTTAGGCCAGAGCTTGCAGAATATTCTTTTTTTTTATAAAGTATGGAACAAAATGTAGAAAATGTTTATCCTGGGTAGAGCTGTCCTTGTGTCCATTGTAGCTCTCACACTTTGCATGGGATACACCCCAGGACCTCTGGATTTTTTTGTGCCCCTCCACAGAACCCCAGGATGAACCAGGCTGGAAAAGCTTTGAGATCATCGAGTCCAACCCATGCCCCAACCCCTCCTCATCAGCTGGACCCTGGCACTGAGTCCAGGCTTTTCCACAGATTTTTCCACAGGCTGCTGGAAGCTGGGACCTGGAGATGGAGGGAGCTTGGACTCTTGGTGGGCGTGCAAAGCACGGTGGAAAGGGTCAGAAGCTCCTGCTGTCGTGACTGTGACTGTAGGCAAAGGTGCAGCTGACCCCTGCCTGTGGATTCCTGACCTTTCACAACATTCCCACAGTGCTGCCCCATTCTCATGTCGTGTTTAACCCTGCTGGACCCCTTTGTGATCCATTTGTTGGTAAGGCCTGGGATTGATGCCCAAAATGGGCCTAAGGACTGGTTTTAGAGCAGTTTGACTGGTCTCCACTGGTGAGATGGAAGCTGAGAAAAATGCTTTTTCTGCAGCACAAGGCTGAGGCCAGCTTGGAGATCTCATTTCAAAGCAAAGGAAACAGCTTTTGCTATTCCCAGAGTCCAAATGTTGTCTTTCCAATTGCCACATGTTCGAGCTGACATCAGTCCCTGTAAATAAAATACTGAGCTGTCCAGTGAGGTGGGAGGCTCCTGCTGCTCAAATTCTGCAGTGCTTCAGGAAATCAGGAGGTCAAGGCTGTGCTTGAGTCCAGCAGATCCATGAGGGTGCCCTGGGTTTTTCCAGGACAGCAAACTCCATCACTGCAGGGTATAACCCATCATTTTCAGCTGCAAGGGCCTGGCTCAGCTCCCTGCAGGAAGCTGAAAGAATGAGAGAACACCAGGAGGGAGCTGGGAGAGGGGTGTGGTAAAAGAAACTGGGTTGGAAGTGGAAGAAAAAACCAAGACACTTGGAACAGGATGGATTAAATATAAGAATTGTCTGAGCAAGTATTTTGCTCTTTATTCTTTGCCTGAATTTAGAGACCTACTTGAATCAAATTATACTTTCAGGATTTTCCATTTCTCTCTGGGATGTAACCATCCTTTAAAAAAATTATTTTACTGCAAGTATTTGCAATGGTTTGGCCAAGTAAAGCAAAACAAAGTTATAAGGAGGGTGTTCCTACCTTTTTTTTAGAAGTTGGGATGTTCAGTCAGGTGTAAGATTCTGGCTCAGTTTCTTTTTTTCCAGAAAAGTTTCAAACCTGTACCTCTGGCATTCCAAGCAGTTTTTTTCTGCTGGAAAGTGGAAGAGCTGCGGAGCAGGTGAAGGTGGAGGAGCCTGGGCAAAGAAGGCTCTTGGACCCCCAAACATTTGTATATTTGCATATTTGTATATTTGTATATTTGTATATTTATTTGTATATTTGTATATTTGTATATTTGTATATTTGTATATTTGTGTATTTGTATATTTGTATATTTATTTGTATATTTGTATATTTGTATATTTGTATATTTGCATATTTGTATATTTGTATATTTGCTTTCCCTTGAGCTGCCTGTGGACAAATACAAAAGGGGAACAAACTTTAGGAAGTCCAGGAGGGAATTTGTGTTTCCCCCTCAGCTGGTGGCATTTGGTGAAGTTCACTAAATCTTGGGATCCTTAGGCTGAAGTTTTCATTGTTCCCAAGGAACACAGTTTGCTGGGTTTTTTTTTCTTTTTCCTCTCAGAAAGGAAAGAATAATTAAAGGCAGGTGGTGTCCAAACAGGATAAAGTCAAAGAAGGAATTTCTGTAAGAATTTGGGACCTGACTCCAGCTTTAGCAGGTGTGTCTTTACTCAGAACATGAAATTTTGCTGTTGGCACCTGATGGTGCAAATTGACTCGTGAGAAGCCACAGTACCAGATCATCTCCTCCAGGAATTTTGGTGTATCCTTAGGTCCAACAGCTCCCAGTCTGATGGTGATTTATTGCTGATGAGTGTGGAAACCATGTCTCTATTTCCACATTTCCTTCTTTGGGCAGTTCTGAATGTTTTTCTTTAAGATGGTGGTTTGGGAGAAGACAGCAGAGAGCACAGGTGCCTCAAAGGGAGCAAGAAACAGAGTTCATCTGTTACCAAATTGTCTCACAGAATTTACCAAGGATGAAAATAATGGGATGTGAACAGCTGAGGAGCCTAAACACAGCAAGGTGTGAGTGTGCTTTCCTGAACAAACTGCCAGCAGTCTGCAGCAGCATTATCCATTTTATCAACCTCTCCTTAAAGGTGAGCACCTCTAATACAGACCTCAGGCTCCTGTTACCCTCCAATTTCACTGAAATAAGATTTGGGATAAAAAGTGCAAGGAATTGAGCCAATGTAGAAGTACAGCTGTATTTTGGGAAATTTGGCTCTCAGGTTCTGGGAAAGATAAAGCATTTCTTTGGAGAGCTTGGCAGAGTGGTTACCTGCACTCAGCCTCTCTGGGGACAGAAAATAAATGACACTTCAACTTCCTGCCTGGCACAGGCTGAGCCTGTCAGCCCCAGAAGATGGAGGGGTCCTGGGGCAGGGGGTTATCCAGGCCCACTCCCAGCTGCAGCTGGAATGTAAATAGGCTGAGCCCTAAAAGAAAATGTTATCTTGCCTTGAGTTTAAATCCCCCAACTCAACTCTCCCTCAAACCTCTGCTGCGCTTCTGCACTGCAGCCCATGGGGAAATCCGTTTTGCTGGGATTCCCTTCTGTCTCTCAGCCCTCCGAGATGTTTCTCCCACCTTTCCCTGCCCTTTGCATCCCTTCCAGCCCCGGGAAGAGCAGGAGACCTTTAAAGACCCGACTACAAAGAGCGCAGTGTGCGGAGCCCTGGGGCAGTGCCCCATTGCAGAGCCCAGAGATTCCAGAATTCCTGCTCTCCGGCAGGAATTGCTGCTCTGCAGAGCCAAGGGCAGCGCCTGCCCGGGCACCTCTCCTTCCCTGGAGCCTTTCTTCCCCTTCTGCCACTGTTACCCAACACTTTTCCCTCCATCTCCCCTGCCACACACCATAAAATTATTCTGTGTGCAGTCCCCATTCATTCACATTCCTCTAGAGAATATCTATTTCCCCATGGAGGCTCTGGAAAACTGCAGCAGAGCTTTGCTCTCTTTAAACACTCTCTCTTCCCTTTCTAAATTCCTTCCTCTTTTCTTAGAGCCCATTGAAAAGATATATATATATATATTCCAGCTGTTTAAATTAAGTCTATGGCATAGTTTAGTTCTTACTTAATCCAGAATTTATTAAATCATTCACTGGACCCTTTGTTTTTTGAAAACTGTTTCTGCATTGAAAACAGACAAAGAAAATAAAAAGGGAAGAGGAGGGGTTCTGGAGGGCTTCTAAGAGAAAAAAATCTCGTCCTCGTAGCTGTAGGTCTCAGCTTGGATGTTCAGTGGTCCTTGCAGAGGTTTTGCAGTTTTCCAAGTTCAATGAAAGACTCAGGATTGTGTCTGGGAATGCCACAGGAAGATTTGTGATGGGCAGGGAAGGAGAGGAGAGAGCAGCAGTTAAAAGAAGACAGATTAGACTTTTCCTTCACTTCTCCAAATAATGTTGGTCTTGGCTTTCAAACTCTTATTTCATCTGCCCGGCTTGTGATTTATCTCTTCACTTTGAATCCTTTGGTTTAATTTGTTTTAGCTGTTTCTTTATTCCAAAGCCATACTGTAGGGTCAGATAAATCCAATGAAAACTGAATAATGCATAATTTGATTGTTCTTCAAACAATAAACAGGAATTGTGTTTGTTTTGGCAGCAGGAAGGAAAGGTCTTCAATGGGCACACTTGGCCACAAATTCATGAAGAAAAACCATTGTGCACATAGAAATGAGATGGTTTTTATCTCCACTCAAGACTTTGGGAATTGAATTGGAATATTCTGTACCCAGGCCCTGCTTGCTCCGTGTGCTGTAGCCCATCATGAGGGAATGGCTGAAGGAAGGAGAGGGTTTGGGGGTGTCTGGCTTTTCCTTGTCCCCCCTGATTAAACTCCAGGTGTCAAATAGCAGCTGTGACCTTTAACTTGCTCTTTATAAAGTTCAAGTTCAATTCTTCTGATGTTTGCTCTTCCCCAGCTGCAATAAGGCTCAGTTTGGTGTGTTGAAACAATTCAGCCTTTTAGCTTTGTAGAGCAAGTGGTTGTGGGGACAAAACTGAAAGAGTTGGGTTGTTGAGGCAGTAAAAGGCCTGGGTTAGTCTCTGCTATGTAAAAACAGCTCAATAATAGTCTTAGAAAGATACTTTATTTGCAGTGTCTGGATATTTAGAGCTTCCCTTGGGAATTTATGTCCTGAGAGAGGACCAGCCTGGAACAGTCAGATGGAAATTAGAGAAAACTGCAGTGGAGAGGGGAAGAAAGTGTTTTCTGCAAGTTTCAGACTAACATCCTGTTGTGTCCTTATTTAGAAAGGACCCATAAATCTGTGTGTCCATTTTAGCCAGCCCAGCTTAGAGGGGAATCCCCTTTCTTTACAGTGGCAGCCAAATATTTTGGTGACAGTTTAACCACATATCAAGAAAAAACTTCTTTCATCAGAATGTTTTCCAATGTGATTGTATTGTGTTTATGTGTTGTATTTCCAGGCTGGAAACAGAATCCAAATGAGGCTGGGGTTTAATCAGTTATAAAGGCCATGACAACCCACGAGCTTGGGGCCAGCAGAGAGACACCCAGGTGGCAGCTGCTGACCCTCCCCAAATCAGGGGGTTCTGCCCCATGGAAGTGAGGGCAGGGGCAGAACCTTCCTAAAGAATTTTGGGACCATGATTTGTCGTTATAAATGGCTTTGAACACCTCTTTGCAATCCTGGTGAATAAAGTTGTGTAAAAGGAGTCACTCCTGAGGTGCTGCCCATGGTTCACTCCTGCTCACACCCAGCTCATCCTGCTCAGCTCCCCTCTGCTGCTGCCTCTTCCTCAGCTCTACCTGTGGCAGCCTCCACACTGATCCTGTCCTGTATCCCAGAATCCCACAATGGTTTGGGCTGGGAGGGACCTCAAAGATCATCTCATCCCACCCCTGCCATGGCAGGGACCCCTCCCACTGTCCCAGGCTGCTCCCAGCCCCAGTGTCCAGCCTGGCCTTGGGCACTGCCAGGGATCCAGGGGCAGCCACAGCTGCTCTGGGCACCCTGTGCCAGCCCTGCCCACCCTCCAGGGAACAATTCCTGCCCAATATCCCATCTAAATATCCCCTCTGGCAGTGGGAGCCATTCCATACAAGCAAATCCCTCACCTATGTGTGACTCTTGTCATTTGAGGGACCCCATGGAAACCCCAGCTTCAGGTGAATGGTAGGGACACGGAAGTGTCTGATGACATTTGTGATCTTGCAAAGGTTGATGTGGTAATTTTTTTAGAAGCTGCCAAAAGGGACAGGTTTTCACCATCTCTGCTACTGCCTTTGGGAATAAATTCCACCCTACTGACAGCTCTGAGCCTGGCTTTGAGCTTTGTCTAAACACAGATTTGTGCCCTTTTGTTAAATCCTTAAACAACTTCTGCTGAACTCCCTTGAGGCTGTGTCTGATGTGCAGCAATTTACTGATGCTGAGCATGACCATGGATGGTTACAGTGCAGTTCTGTGGGAGATTTTTCTTCTGTGCATTCTTTGGCTTAATTCACAGGGCATGTCTTGGGGAAGATTTTAATTTCCACTGAATAGGAGGCATTCTCTCAATGCCTTTCACTGTGCTAAAAATCCTCGAGCTTTAATATCATGTTTAGCTTCTGCTTTTAACACTAAACAATATTTTGATTTGGGAGAACTTGTTGACCTCTGAGGGGAAAATGTGCAACTGCTGAACTCAGCCACATTTGCTGAATATGCTCAAATGATATGTGGGATTATAGAGTCCTTAAAGAGAAAAATGGCAAGGGTCTCTAGAAGGGCTATTTCCTTTCTCCCCCCTGGTGAAACAGAGAAACAGATCTGTCTGAAGAGAAGCAGGGTCTGTCTCTATGGCTTTATGGCTGGTTTTAAGTGCCTGCTTAAACCACCTAAGTATGAATTGGCCTCTGTCTCAGAGCTGAGCAGCCCTGCTGAGATGGCAACAAACCTGGGGCTTGGAGGGGCATGGAAAAGGCTCTGCAGGAATATTAGCCTGGAGTAGGCTCAGGTCTAGCCAGCCTTAAACTTAGAATTATGGAATTATAAAACTGTTTGAGCTGGAAGGGACCTTAAAGATCATCTTGTTCATTCCCTGCCATGGGCAGGGACATTTTCCACCAGACCAGGGTGCTCCAAGCCCCATCCAACATCCAGGTTCAGAATGGGCAGGAGCCCGTGGCTGCTTGCAAAGAGTTAAATGAGCCTGCAGAGGTGAGTGCTGGTCCCGTGTGGGATAAAATCCCAGAGGTGCTCTGGGTGTCTGTGCTGAGCCCCAGCACTGAGGGATGCCACAGCCAAAGAGCTCCAAGCAATCCTTCGACTGCAGCCTGCTGGGATTGAGAGAGGAAGGAAAGTGGATCCCGGGATTTAGCAATCCATTAGTGAGGAAGTGTCACATAATTCAGGCTTTGGGGTTTAGCTGAATTTTAAGTGCCTGCGTTGTCAGCTCTGGGGTTGCTCTCTGGAGGAGTGATTTAGATGGTGTTTTTTCAGGCAGCTGCTTGTGAGGAGCTGATTCCCCTGCAAAGGTGAAAATATGAACCTGGCAAATCCCAAATATCAGACTCTGTTGTAGACAACTCATGTACCACTGATTTTGCTGCTTGGTTTGCCCTCTGGTCATCTACTGGTCATCCACTGTATGTAAATGCTCCTGGCTCCCACACTGCAAGCTCAGGCAGGAATGCCACTGGCTAACAGCTGCCTAATGTTCGGCTGATAAATTAATTTAAACAGAATCCCAAATGGCAAAGCCTGTAAATGATGGGTTCACATTTTTGATTCACGTGTAAAGAGTGGGGGCGGAAGAGGAGCTGTTGTTTTCGTTCTGCTCTTCTCGTCTGCTTTTAACCTCAAAACCACTTGGCATGGAAAAACAATTCCCCAAAGGCTCTGAAAATAGCAAATCTGAATAAGCAGAATATTTTGCAAGTGAGATAGCACACGCACGATCTCAGCAAGAGCTCAGAGAGGAGGAACATCAGCAGTCACCTCCGAGGAACGCAGGCATTAATGTGGGAGCAGAAAACAAAGAGGAAACTCAAGCAGACACCTAAACGTGACTCATTACTGCCATTTGTCTCAATTAACACGCTGAGACAATGACCTGATTATCTCGGTAGCACTGGGTCATGTTATAGCCACCAGAATGTCAAGGAGGAATTAGCCCCCATCAGAGCAGGATATAAAGCCCTCCTTACACAGCAGCTGAGTCATGGCCAAGAGAGACCAAATAAATCCTGGAGAGGAGGAGTGGTGAATTGATTAGAGCAGAGGAACAAGGGCCCGGGGCTCCCAGCCCTGGAATGACTCCCTGGAGCCCTGGGCAGAACATCTG
>VZTT01066894.1:0-77621 GCA_013400855.1 Buphagus erythrorhynchus
AAACAAACAAAAAAACAAACCACCAACAAAAATCACAGACAACCTCCACCCCCAAAATATTCCATAAACACACTATATAGAGAGGACAGTGACAGAATGTGATCAACCCTCTCTCTGCAAATGTTTCTCCCTGACTTTGCACTGACATGATTCTGATATTGCACCTCAACAATAATATTCAGAGATTATGCCAACAAAACAGACAGGAGTTTTCTCCTGGATCTTAAATACTTCTGCACAGTTCAGATTTCATAAGGCAAAGCAAACACACAGTTGCCAGCTCCCAAACTCCAAAGAAGTTTTTACTCGCCTTTGAGAAAACCGACTCCTCAGCACTGGCACGAACACACCAGGTTCAGGTAAGTGACTGCACCTGAGCTCAGAAAGCACACAGGGACTTCAGCCAAAGAGAGCCCAAGGCTTCACTTCCATACCCCCACTGCTCCTCCTCTCCTTCTGCTATTGCAGATGACAGCCACAAACTCCTCCTGGCTTTGCTGGACAAGCTATGCGTGGTACACAACAAAAAGTGAAACTCTTTTGACACGCTTTAAATTTACATTTATATAGAGTGCTACCAAAATGAGCAGAGAGCTCAGGGAATTAAGACATCTCTGAGTTTGGTTCTTCCTCCAAAACAGCCTTCTGCAAGCACAAGCTCTGGGAATGTCGCCCTAAACTGTTTCTAGTCACAGGACCAACCACTGAGGAGACAAAAACTTGAAGAAACAAAGCACTTGGAGCGCTCTACTTTGATTTAGTTATAAATATTGGTTTTCAAACCCACACAGTTGCCCAGTCATAACTACATAAAATTCAGAGGGCTTTAACCACAGCATGAGTAAAGCAACTATCAAACATTTGGGACTCTGGTGTTACTAGTGTGAGTTAAAAATGGAGCCTCTGCATCCTTCAGTAAATCCAGATGTTGAAAATGTCAGTCTCTTGATTAATTAAAAGCAATTCCAAGTTAAAATGGAACCGGTATTGGAGGATCACTTACACTTGGTTTTGATTTTATCACTTACATCATCTTGCAAGCAGAGGCAACCAATGAAAGTAGAGTTCACATGAAGTTACTAATGCTCCTTCATTCAAAAGCATCTCTGACTTCTTCATGAAGTGCTGATCCTTTCAGGATCATGATTTCACCACATGTGACTACACTTTTTGGTTCTACTCCCCTATGACATCTTCACAGCTATTCCCTGAAACAGATATGATGGCAACAATAACCCTGTACCACTTAATCCATGTTTACCAACAAGTCCTACTTGTCAAGCACAAAGTATTTAGATATAAACACGTGGAGAGCAGGCAAGGTCAGCAAGAAGCCTACATTTCTCAAGTTTACTATCCTATTTAATTCCTAGATTAAGGCTTTTTTACAGCAGTTACCTTTTGCTTTCAGTAGAGCAGCTGAGTTTATACACACAGTTACCCACAGTTGCAGTGATGCTTGCAGCAAACAGCCCAGTTGTTATTGCACCACAGCTAAAAATGTTTTCCAGGGAAAACAGTTGACTTTCATCCTTCCTATGCCACTTGTCTGTAGGGACAAGCAATGTAAGTCAGCATGTTTCATTTTGATCATTTTGGGAGGTAGCGTTAGGTGCCTACTCTAATTTTTAGTTATCCAGTATGCATCTGTTTTTCTTATTTAGAGTTCACAAACTGATAAGCTCCCAACAGTTATTTTTATATAAGATTCTTCAAAGGAATTTTCCTATGCCCCCATCCCCCTCTTCAGCTGCTCTTGTTCTGGATTTTCAGGAAAGTCACTACAGAATCATAGAATGGTTGGGGTTGGAAAACATGTTCAAGGTCACTCAGTCCAATCTCCCTGCAACATGCAGGGTCAGCTTCAACTAGATCAGGTTGATCAGAGCCCAACCCAAACTGACCTTGACTGTCTCCAGGGATTGGGCATCTACCACCTCTCTAGACAACCTGTTCTAGAGTTTCATCACCCTCAGTATAAAAAATTTCTCCTTTATTTCTAATCAAACTCCACTCTTTTTTAGTTCAAAACCATTACCCCTTGCCCTATCACGAGATGCCCCGTTAAAAAGTCTCTCTCCATATTTCTTCTAAGCCTCATTAATTGCCAGACTTGCTTGAACAGTCCCAACCTGTACAACTACCAAAGAGCCTGGTACAATCCATCTGTATTGGGTACATTGCATTTGGCTATGCCAGCTCTTCTAACAGCTGTAGAGTACACCAGAGAGCACTGCAAAGCAAAATATATCTGCGGACGTGGGTGGCATTGGTTGCTGGAGACAAGCACATCTGCCCTCATTCAATTACTCTCTGAAGGGCAGCCACAGAGACATTCCTGCTCACTACCACTCCTTCTGCAAGATTTCCCTTAAGCAATAAGACCTAAGTCCAAAATGAAGCACAAATCACAGACCCTAGCTGCTGGAGCAATGTATATTAAAGTTAGTGCATGTGTATTTTACCAGCCTGGACTGAGTGGGACACAGATTTGGATCAGCTGTGGCTTAAGTACATCTAGAGCCCAGCTACCGTCATTCTGCCCTTCAAACTGACATTCACTTGCACCAGAACCTTGTCCATCTGATCAGCAGATGAGAACCAATACATAAAAAGCAATTTTGCTTTGTTTGTAGAAATTAATAATAAGCATTAGTACTGGGAGGTTACTGCCAAAGAGAAAATGAAGATGTACTACTCAAAGGAAGATTGGACTGCAGAAGTCCCTGCACTCTGACAAACAGACAGCTCTGCTCTTTCACTGCCACCTGGCTGAGAACAGCTGACCAAGGCCCACTTGGGTAGCTAGTCTGGAAAACTCTGCAGCAGCTGCAGGTAAAATGGACAATGGCAGTAACTCAGAGCCTGCACAGAATTTTCCAAGCCTATTTCTGAGACTTTTTTCAACTGAAAACCCTCTAGAGATTCCTAACTCAATGGCTATTTCAACACAACCAAACTGAACAAGAAATTAAAACCAAGTTGACTTTGTTTTCCTTCTTGGGTATCTCACAGTGCCTTGCTGAGGCAGAAATTGTCTGCTCTGTGTATTTTTCAGCAGCACTGAACAGATTACCCGAGACAAGTAATATATTTGTCTGCTTTACCTAGTTGTCATAGGAGAAAATATTAATAGCCCACTGCAGTATACAGATTAATTCCTAAAGATTGATCATATGATCAGTCTCAAAGAAATTAGCTGCTTGCAATTCTTTCTGTTTCCAAAGCAATAAAGATTTTCATTAAACTAAAACTCTAAAAAGTGTTTCATAGTCTGCCACAAAAGAGGACTTGGGTTTTGTACAGGAGAACATGACCAGAGAGAGAAGCAGAAGATCAGCCTTGTGATTCAGAACAGTATAAAATAACAGAATCACAAACACTAATCTCAAAATATGCGCAGAGTAGAAGGGGAAAACATTTAAGATAAATCAAATTTATGCTCTGCTCTGCAAATGTTACAGATAAAATAGTGGATGCTTTCCCAATGGAGCCTAGTGGCTCAAATCATATTTTATGACCTCAAAAAAGAACATTTCTTTCTCAAATTACTATCGGCACATGCATAATATTATATAAGTCCCTTTTTGTGGGACTACTTGAAACACAAAATTCCTTTGGACTCACTTGCCTTAGGTAAATTCACAGTCAAGTACCTCCTCTGAAAAAAAAAAAAAAACTAACAAAAAAATTAAAGGCACAGTGTATCGATGCACATGTAGCAGATGAAAGCTAGAAAAATTTGGGGAGGAGAGAAGAGTGGTCTCATTCCCTTTAATACAGTGTGTTCGAGCAGCAAATGTACTACCACTACATTTAAGTAAAAGATCAGTCACCTTAACGAGCAACTTGAGAAAAAGAAAGAAAGAAGCCTGAACACATGGGCAACGACAAATTTAAACCTATAACAGTTTTCTCACATTAGTACTAAAACAGGCTTTAAAAGGGTGACAGCAATTCTCAGTTGGACAGGATGCTGAGTCTGTGGGGTCACAAATCAGGTTTGGGCAAATCCCGAGCCTGTAGAAACTCTCACTGTTGTACTGAATGCAAGATGGTCACTCAGGCAAGTTTAAAATAATCTTAGTTGTTTATAACTCCAATGATGTAACGAATGTCTATGATATGTGACCTGAGACTGACCTCCTCTTACTATAGCATAATGATCATTGATTTAAAATTTATCTTAGAGAAGTGAGATAGATTTGACTGATATGTTTTCCTTTTTAAAACAGCATTAGTATTCTCCTAAAGTCAGGTTGTAAGATCATGGGTCCTTTGCCATACCTCTGATCTGATTGCAGTGTGTAGTACAATAAAACACTTTGCCAAAATACATAAATTCTTAGAGATGTATTTTAATCTATATGTCTATTCATTAGATACTTCTATCACGTGTCTCTTGGCAGCAATAGCACCAAAGGGATTTCTACATTTTTCTCGGATCCACTGTGGAGAAAATTCACAGAAGAGACCTATGTTAATTAGACTTAAAGAGTCCGATAAAATATTACTATTATTAATACCAGTACAGAAAAAAAGAAAGAATCCAAATGAGCCAGGTGTCTGAATATTCTCCATTAAATAAAAAAATAGGTAGGTAGGTAGGTAGGTAGATAAATAAATAAATTAAAAGCAAACCTCCCACCACTGGTCCATTCTATCTCAAAATCAGAAATAAAGTCTCCTGTAAGATCAAGGTACCAAATTACCATTTTTTAAAACTACAAGCTAACAAGGTTAACATTTTTCTCATGCTCACATACAATTTTTTCTTGTACTGTAAAACTGAAACAAAAAAGAGCAAAGCATTCTTCAAAGATTCTGGCAAAAATACTGACTTAATCGAGTAATTGGCATTTAAGAGATTACAAATCTGAGCTAAAACTTCACTACTGCCATCATAGTGAAAATGTAACTGAATTGGGGTCAACTGAAGAAAGAACTTACATTTATTTCACTACTTTGAGATTACTGCAGACATTTGGTAACAAAAAAGTGAAAGATTACTGCAACGCAGTTTTTGACAGATAATATTTCCTGTTGAGACAGAACAGAAAGAACTGTAGAGCTTCAAGACTGTAATTGTTTCGTACATTTCTACCCACAAAGTACTTCTTTAGGCAAAATATTTCACCCCTGCAGCTGCTACCTCTTAGATGTACTGCCACCCTTCATCTTCATCCTCCCACAATCGAAAAGAATGGAAGATATGACAAGGCAAAGTTTTCAATCTTAAAACAAGAAAGTTTTATACAATATAGCAATAGATAAAAGAATCCCATGTGCATTATGAGTTTCTGCAATTATATCCACAGTAAGATATTATAAATTGCTTCCTTTCTGAAATCAGCATTAAAGACATGCAGACATTTGCAAAACCATGTTATAAAACAAATAAGAATTTATATGAGCTTTTGCTAACAGATGTCTCCCAACAGGGGTCAATGACAGGTTGTTCTTCCCCAGCCCAGATTTGCAATCTGTTTTTATCTGATTCAATATCTTATTGTTTTGCTGTTCAAAAGAATTATATGTATTTTAAAGACCGAGAAACAAGATCAAGTAAGACAAAGGCTTTGTATGAACATCTAAAGCTGTGGTGGCTTTCATCCAAGTTTATCTGCACAGCCTTCATCTGAATGACAGAAATTTGGGTAAAGTAAAACTGATTGCAAGGGACAACAGATAGATGTTATTCAAGATAGGGTGGATATGTCTAAGGGAATTAGACAAAATCTACAAGGAAACAAGGGACATAAGAACTCTCATGCACATGGCAGGCTTTGTGGGGTTTCTTTGTGGAAATAAGGGTTTGAGACTTTATTAAAAGTAATAATCCAACAGAAGGAGCAACAGACAAGATTGGAAGGTGATTTTAAGAACTGACAGGTAAGCATGAGAAAGATTTCTAATAAAAGCTTTCATCCCTGCAGAAAATTAGCCAGAACAAAATCAAGGCCAGCTTTTGTCACCCTAACTTAAATCTTATGAATTTTCACAAGCTAAAATAGAGAGATACATTACAGATAGATGAAGATGCAAGCAGTTATTCCATTGCCACATAGGAAGTCTGCTCTACAGCCATCCCAAGTATTGCTTTGTGAGAAGAAACACTCACATACTCTAATCAATAGATTTCAACACTCCTACAACAGTTCTAGAGAATCTCCAGAGTAGCTCCAGAAATGGTAAAAACTAATCTAATTTTGAATAGAGCGAAAACAACAGACAGGCAAAATTTTGAAAATTAAGGTTCAATTAACAAGACATTAGGATTTTAGGCACCTTTGTGTATGGCATGTATGGCACTGTCTGAACAGGCACTTTTTGTGCTCATGCAGCAGTTAGGAAAGTCAGGTCCTCAAAATATTGCAGTTTGCAGGAAAAAACAAGTAATTAATACACAAACAGAATTCTTGTGCTTGTATCTTGAATTTGTTCTTTTGTAGTTTTGAGCACACTTACAACTTGGCAGATATAACCACTATATTCAAAAGGTTCCTTTGCATCTAATGCTTTCTTAGTCAAATCTGACTCAGACCACAGAATTTACATATTTTTCATGTTTCTTTATGGTCTTTTTTCTATTTTTATATATTATTTTCACAATATTTATATATTTTTTAGCTTTCGGTCAGTGACTGCTGTCAACTTTGCTCACTTCAGGATCATGGTAGAGCATCATGCCTTGTCTAACACTGACCATGCATCCCCAAGCACTTTTTGACTGCTAACTTCGAGCCCACATTTGTTTTTAAATTAAGAAGAACAAGAGGGTAAGAAAGGGTTTTGTTTCACAGAATCACAAAATCAATTAGCCTGGAAAAGACCTCTGAGATCTTTGAGTCCAATCGCTGACTGAACACCACCACATCAACCAGACCCTGGCACAAAGTGCCATGTCCAGTCTTTCCTTAAACACCTCCGGGGACGGTGACTCCAGCACTTCCTGGGCAGTCCATTCCAATGTCACTAATCACTCTTACTGTGAAATTCCTCCAAATGTCCAACTTAAAACTCCCCTGACGCAGTTTAGGCTATGTTCACTTGTCCTGTCACTTATTACCTGGGAAAAGAGACCGACCCCCATGTGTCAACAACCTCCTTTCAGGTAGTTGTAGAGAATGATAAAGTCCCCTGAGCCTTCTTTTCTCCAGGGTAAACACCCCCAGCTCCCTCAGCCGCTCCTCACAAGATCTGTGCTCCCTTCCCCAGCTCCACTGTCCTTCTCTGGACAAGCTCCAGCTCCTCAATGTCTTTCTCGTACTGACGGACCCAGAACTGGATGCAGTACTTGATGTGCACGCTAACCAGTGCCCAGTATAGGGGGACAGTCACTGCCCTGGTCCCGCTGGCCACACTATTGCTGATCCAGGCCAGGGTGCCATTGGCCTTCCTGGCCACCTGGGCTCACTGCTGGCTCATGTTCAGCCAGCTGTCCACAAGCACCTCCAGATCCTTTTCCGCTGCGTGACGCGCTGGAATGTCCATGCCCCTGGAGGAGGACCATGCTGGTGTCAGCCACCCCTCCAGCAAAGGAGAACAGCGGATACAGCGAGGCGGTCCCGACCCCCGGTGCCAGGCCGGGAGCTCCAGCCCCCCGAGCGGGGCAGGGCCGGCAGCACCGCGGCTGCGGCCCAGCGGGCCAAGGCCCCACTGCGGGACGGGTGAGGGCCGGCGAAAGGCAGCACACGCTGCACGGCTCTGAAGCAAGACAAGGATCCAAGGCTGAGCCCAGCCGGGCACCGGGAATGGCGGCCAGGCGCCCCTCCTCCGGAGCTGAAACCTCCCGAAAAATCGCTACAGCCCGGCGGGGCAGCGGGGGCAGCCCTGGGGAACGCCCTGTGCGGAGGAGGGGGAGGAGCAGGATGAAAAAGAAGAGGATGAGGCGGGGGGCAGAGCAAACACGCACCTTCCCCGTGCAGATCGGGCGGCGGTGGCGGCACAGCCCTGAGCCCGGCCGGCTGCTGATGGGGGAAGGAGGAGCCGCCGCGGGGGTGGGAGGGGCCGGGCCGGGCCGNCCTCGTAGCCCGGCCCGAGGCCCGGCGGACCCGGCCCGGCCCGGGCGCTGCTGCCCAACGCCGGGGGCTGAAATCGTCACCAACCACCAGCAGGTTTTCCAGGGGACTGAGACTGCGAGGGGCTGTGAGGGTGGTGAGGCACTGCCTCCCAAAGAAGATGTGAATGCCCCTTCCCTGGAAATGCTCAGCGCCAGTTGATGGGATGGGGCTCTGTGCAACGTGATGTACTGGAAGGTGTCCTTGCCCATGGCAGGAGACTGGAATGAGACAGTTTTTAGGTCTCTTGCAACCCACGCCATTCTATGATGATGTGATAATTCTATGATTGCACTTCTACAGGGAATGTGTGATAGTGGTGCAAGGGCACACGGAAAATGGATGAAGCACAAGGAGCCTTTCCTGCTGCCTGCACAGTGGCAGCATCCTTCTGAGTATTTCAGAGCATGCCAATTTTGCTTGTGTCGTTTATTGATGTTTTCCCGCAGTCTAAGAGCCTTTCCCGCCTTCACACTCCTAGGAACTGAGGCAGGGCCACTGCTCAGATGGTGGCCGCCTGCAGAAGTAACATTGCACTCATTTAAATAAAGGTGTGTTTATAAAAACACTTAGATAAATGAGTGCAATTTCTTCTGTAGATAAGATCTTAAAATACAAACATAGTTCTTAATCTGCAAACACTTGAATTAAAGTTCTCATTTTATTCTGTTTAAGTCAATGGGACTACCCAGGTGCTTAGAGCTAAGGGTTTTTGTGATCAAAGCCCTTGGTGCATTTCCAAAAAGCTGCTGTAGCAGGAAGACATTGAAGAATTTCCCTCTAGTATTCAACACCATATTCCAATATTCATGAACTTTCTGCCTCAGTGAAATGACTGTTATACTAATGAGCTTCATGTGTGTGTACCTTGAGGAGGGGTTTGGAACACATTATTATAAGATAATGGCTGTTCCTGCCAACCTGACTTCTCCACCTCTGTATTTGAGGTGACTCATTTGTATTTTTTCACTTGTATTTTTCAGTACAGCATCTAACAGTCTGTTTTTGCAGCTGGGACTGTGTCCTCTGCAATACAGATCAGGGACCATACTGGTGGGATGAAACAACATATTTCTCAAACTGCCACAGTCCTTAAGAGTCCTGTTCCATTGAGGGTAACAAAACAACTGCTTCAACAGAAATGTTATACAAGGAAAAGGGTGTCAGAGATTTTCCTTTCTGGCTCCTTCTTTGTGGCACATTCTGTATATTCTTTACATGTACCCTATAAGCTGTAAGCGTCCATCTAGTACTATATCTCTGGAAAGAGATTATACAGTGATTAATGTGATAAATATGTCACTGAAAGTCATGCAAGAAAATATTCTATCCTCAAAGTTTGGCTGTTACACCCACAATACCTTGAACTTAACTACCAATGTACAGCCTTCCTTTTCACTTTCAGCAAAAGAGAACATAGGACATTTTCATGAACAAGCTCGTGTAAAACTGTACTTGCAGTATATGCATTTAGGATTTTGGTTGATTCATGAGGGAGATTTCTTTTCATTTGCTCCCTTTACAATTAAATCACTTCACCCAACTGGTTTCCCATTATTTTTTCCTTAATTAGCTTCCTTTGTTAATCCTTCTATACCAAGAAGTTGAAAGGAGAGTCAGGCCATCTTTTTTCCTCATTCATCAAATAGTAAGAAGGATAGAGATATCTTGGTGTAGCTGTCATTAATCCCAGGTCAGAGGTAGAGAACTCACTACTTTAGTCTCCCACTGTCCTTGCCAGAGGAGTGACAAAAGCAAGTTAAGAGGCATAACAACAAAACCTAGAGCTCCACCCCTCTTCAGCCAGCAACATGCACAAATCTGTTTATAGGTTTGAAACACATCAATACTCATTTAACTTCGGGAAAGGTATTTCCCTTATACCCATCTCTTTTGTGATTTTCTCTATTTTGCATTATTCACTAAATACATAGATTTTTTTACAGCCTCAGGACTTTTGGTTTGCTTGGTTTTCCTTACTCAGGACTGTAACTGTAAATCTGGGAGAGTCTGGAGCTGAGGAGTCTTGTGATCAGTTTCACAAACTTTATAGGCCACTATGCTGGGCAAAATCCCAGCCCCACCATCCAGAAATCATCTTTGTCATCCATCTTGCATACTCTTTAACTCATAAAGGCTATCAGGTGCTTGAAGGTCTCTGTATGGATGCATCACTGCTGTGATTATACTGGTAGAAACAGTGTCAGAGTCAAGAACTTACTATTAAAGAAAGGGGTTGAATATATATGAATGTCAAAAATAATCAGAATTATCTGTTTGTAACTTGGTGCTTCAAGGAGTAAGCTGGTACCTAACTCCTGGAAAGGGGAATTCAACGTAAAATGAGGACATATGACACTACTTACTGTTGGATTTTTTCACCTCCTGTTATACAGCATGTGAAGCAACTGGCGGAGTGTGCTGTTAGGCACAAAACACTGCCTGAGCAGCTCCTGAACCTCTTCTGATGGACCATTGCTTGATACAATGTTTCTCCCTGCAAAGAATGATGCTACTTTGCTGTGCTTTGGTTTTCCACTCCATTTAGACAGCATGGCTTTTGGAGCAAGAACTGCTTTGGTTGTCCTCCAAACTTTATTGAAGTCTCTAAAATGTGACTGTATTAAAATAATAAGGAGAAATCACAAGCATATTTACATACTAATTATTATGCAAAGTAGGGAGGGGGAGGGAAGAAAGTATGAGGTTCCTTTGAAAAGCTGCCAGCACAGGTCCAAATACAAAAGGTGTTTGAAGTGGGAGCACACTGTACCAGACTGAAGAATTACCAATATACCAATTACCCTTGTTCAGGGGTATACTCTCAATTTTCATTTCATGACATTTATTTACTTTAGCATCGGTTTTTTGTTTTGTTTGTTTTGTTTTTGTTTTGTTTTGTTTTTATGCCCAGAACTCTCCCTTAGGTCCACACTGGATTTTAGTGCCACTACAAGATGTTTTCTCCATTTAAAGTTTTTCTCTGTTGCTTTGCAGTGTAGGCAGGTAAAAATGGACTGCCAATTAATGCAAATTTCACCTTTAATTCCCTCTTTTTTTTTCTGTTAAAGGAGCTGAACAGAATTACTCGTAAGTTTCAAAGAATAGTTTTTCTTCAGTTCTTTGTAGAAGGAAGTATTTAAGCTTGTCCTTATATGTCTCCATTTATGCAGCCTAGCAGCAAATAAATATATCCTAGTAATGCATAGAATGGGGAAAAAACAGGGACATCATGAAAGAAAAACAGCCTGCATCTCAAAACATGTATTTTTCTACACAGGTCTGTTTGCTTTTTTGCTGCTGTGTCAGAGACTTGTTTATTTCAGGTATCAGGATCAGATCAGCAGGCAAGAACTGAACATCTGCCAGCAGTGGGTTGGTAGGGGGTGCTTGCTTGGGAGGCATTGTAACTGCAGCCTGGCCAGTGCAATGCAGGTTTGCAGTCAGAAGAAGTCAGCATTAGTTGCCTCAATTTTCTATGCATTGCTGATATAAGCCAACAAAAGTTGATACAAGCCAACAAAATGAGCCCTCTCCTGCCAAAGTGGTCTCCTCTCTGAGTAACACCAGCCAAGATAGCCAGCAGCAAAATGCCACTGTGTATGTGCTCCTGGCAACTGTAAGCCCTTCTGCTGTTACAGGCTCTTGCAGCAAGGGCACACAGCATCTCAAAAAAGCCACGATGAACACACATGCTCCAGGGACATAAAAATGTCCACAACTCATGACCCCACGTAAGTTCTGTCAGTGAAACTTGCTGCTAAAGACATAGTCTGGCAAGGTGATTTCTCCTGCAGACTACTACATGTTTTCTTACAGGGGTAATGGGTTTGCCATACCACAGACAGGGTTTTGGTAAAAATTGGTGGAACATGTTCCCACTTGAATCTCCTTATAAAGGAAATTATATAAATGTGTGACTTGTGCTTCCATGGAGGGAAAACAGAGCATGGGCACCTGATGCAAAACCAGACCTGCAAGGAGCCTTCCCTGTTCATTTCTACAGATTTTCAGTTTTCAGATAGCAATAAACATGGGTCTGCCTCCACTCCTGTGTTTACAAATCAAAGGTATTTGGATGTCTGACATAAATTATGATATATTTGCATTAAAAATACATTAAATACTGCTCTAAAGAGCTTTCTTTACAGTGAACAATTAAATTATAGTTTCTCTCAAGAACTCTCTCCCCTAGAGCTAGGTACCTTCATTCTTCTCAGTATTTTAGTGAGAATAAAAAACCCAGGTTCAACTTACTCAAAATCCAGATTTGACTTATTCCACCCATATTTGTCCCAGACAAATTTAAATACATGGATAGTTTTAAAAATGCAAATAAAATACATCCTTTATTTCTAGACTTTGCCTGAATTGAACTGTGTTGAGCAGCCCCCCATGCTGGAAGTGTTCCATCACTGGAAGTGTTTAAGGCCAGGTTGGATGGGGCTCCGAATAATCTGGTCTAGTGGAAGGGGTCCCTGCCCAGGGCAGAGGGGTCAGGACTAGATAATCTTCAAGGTCTCTTCTAACCCAAACCATCCCATGATTCTATGAACACATCATAGTGCTCATACAGGATGTGAACATAAAACCTCCATCTAACACAGGCAGATGGGAGGCTGGGTAGAAGTGTGACTTCTCTCAGTAAGCTTCAGCCAGCCATTTTACTGGGAAGGAGAGTGCTCTTGGAGTGGCAGATGCTAGACAGATGCACAGAAACTGAGTGCTAAAATAGCTTGCTATCATCTGAACAGGCCCAAAAGTGAGGGGTACTTTGTGACAGGTTTTGAGCACAGACACAACTCAATGTGTGATTCATGCTATGAGACCTAGCTTCACCAATATCTCTTTCTAGGTTTAACTACAAGACAGGCTGCTCAAGTCACGCATTAATCGTTTAAAAAAAATGTGACTCTGCAAGAGAGTAATGTGTTACTTACAAAGCTAACTAAAATTTTGGAGTTCTGATCTGCTATGGTATATATTTAGAAGGTCGTATGATTCCTACTTAAATTTGCAAAGTCTGATCACGGTTTGAAAGTTTTGATAAACATGCTGAAAAGTGAAAAGTATAAACTGAGAGATTGTCTAAAAGAACCTAAATATTGCTTCTTTAAGAACAGGTACAGCATTTCTTAGGAGAGCCAGAGCTGAACAAGTCTATGGAATTTCAGGATCTGCATTGAAAGTCCAATTAGGAAAGGCTAAAGTAAAATTCTGCTTAGCTTTTAGTGGCTGAAAGTGTGTTATAAAAAGCACGGATTGGAAGAGAAAAATTTATGATTTCTATTGCTAGAGCTGTTACAGAAATCAAACCACAAACTGGGAGAAGTCGCACCTGTAACCAGTTTTTGAGATTATAAAAGAAAACTTTAGATAGTTTGACAGCTCTTCTGTAGGTATAATTTTTTTCAGGTTTTTTTTGTATTATTTTTAAAAAGAACACTTAGAAGCTGAAAAAGTGGAAACCTTGTACGCCTACTTATGGGAAATAAAAGAAGACAGATTGAGACTTGCTGGTTCTGAAGTATTAACAGACATGATTGGAATTACTTAATTCAGTAACTAGCAGAAATGCTTCTGCTTAATAAGGAAGTTACAATAATTGCACATGCTTTATAGTCAAAATAGTTTTGCTAATCTTTGTTCTGTTGGGCCTAATATATTTTACTTTATAAGAAGTGCTATTTTCATGTATTCATAATGAATTCTCAACTTACACTGAAAAGCAAGTTAAAACAAATAAAAACTATAAACTGAATTAGCTAGTAAAGAAATATTTATTTACCATTTTAACATAACAGAATGGAAAAAGTAAAGTATAAAAAACTGGAAGGTAAGCTTTGTAATGGTGTAAGTATGAAAACAGTCTGTACTACTGCAGAGCAAAATTTAGTGTAAAGATTAAATAAATTGTGAGCTAGCAAGCTATCTTGTTTACCAGCCAATAAAAAATAATTTTCTTTAGGAAAATATCTGAGCAAATGCAAAACAGGGTGAAAGCTGATGATTTAAAGACAAGTTTCTAGCTGCTGCTTTGATTGCAGTCAATAATTTAAGCTTATAGTGATTCATAGGGAAGGTTTTCCTGCAGGATGGAGTTCAGATCATGAAGATTCACTAGAACTGCTCCTGCAGTCTTGGCTCACCAGCATGGGGAAGCGTCACAGTCACCAGCCTGGCAGTGAGGCAATACAGCAAGGCAGGGTCCTTCATTCAGGCTGTTTGGTTTGAGCAGGAGTGAGACATTCCCTTTGCCATCTGAGACTTTTCATAAGTCAGCATTAACTCATCTGGCACTGTGGGCTGGTCCAGAAGGAAGCACATGCTCTGCTTCTCTTCCTTTCACAAGAGACTCTTGTGTTAGCTCTGTGGTACTGAAAATTACAAGGATGAATGATGAAAACTGAACTTTGGGCTGTTTTACATTCTTTCAGTACCATTTAGTGTGATGGTTGTTGACTTCTCCCTGCTGCTATACTTAGAAAGGGAAAGAGGAAGGAGATGAGTGTTAGTATTATGGGTTATGACACAAAAACATCAAAAAGAAAGTCTGTTCTCATTTCTCTTTGGTATCCTATGGGGACCTGCAGTGTTTAGAAAAAGCTCCTATTCCACCACAGGAACTTAGGAAAATGGGTACCAAACTTTGTTTACACTCTAGGACTACATATGGCCATACAAGGTGGGTGGGTAACTAGGACACAGAGCTTTTTCCTCCACTGAGCTGAAGTTTCCCACCACTAGATAAACTTCAAGTAGGTTGCCTGGTGGAATTCCTGTTCCTTATACGTCAGTGCTTGGATTAAACAGAGAAAAAATATCAGAAGCTTCCTCTGCATTCATCAAATAAAAATCCATGGGAAAAAAACTGCATAATGCCCCAGAAGAAATCAAAATTAATTAAAGTCACCCCCTACAGAGAACTTGGGCTCTGTTTATTTTCAACAAACTATTACAGGTTTTGCAATATTTTTCTGAAAGTTTTTCACAAACATTCCTACTTCCTCTCATTCCAGGCCAGGGCTGAACTGCCAGGATGGAGGAATTCTTTGGACCTGACCTTTGGTCATGAGAGACAGAGGCGCTCTACAGTCAAACTACAGCATTTTACAGATCTATATACATATTACATATGCATATTACATCTACAGATTTAAAGCTGGGATGTGAATTAAAAAACTAAAGAGTTCTGCAAGCTATGCCATAAAAATACATGTTAAAAGAGTCCGATGTAGTGAAAGTATGACATGTTCCAAGCACGGGAAAGAAATGGAAACTTGCTTCAATATGTAAAAGGATGTCTGGACTGCAAAGCCCCTGTTGCACATCTCATCCCTTTCTTCCCACCTCCCATGGACAAGACAACCCAGACCCTTCCAAGTGCAGTGCAGCACCCCAATCATTGCCTCCTGTCATCCTCCCAGCACCTTGTGTGGGCAGCAGGATGGATATGCACAGGGTCAACCCTGCAGGTCCTTCACCTGCTTTGCTGTAGCCAAAATTCCAGGGTTGAGCCAGCAGCAGAAGCTATGATTGGCAACTGGGAAGCTGTGTGCATCCAGGAGTGTCTCTCAGGGTATGACACCACCACCTGCTCGCTCTCCTGCCTAGATTCTCTCTGTGAAGGACAATTTCAGTGCAATGGTAACAACTCAAGAAAACAAAATGCCTTGTAACCTTCAGTGGAAAACAGGGGCTGTCAGGACAGTTTCTTGTCCTGCCTTCTTTCCACTCACCCCCAATTAATGTCTGCAGTTCCTAAAGGAGCTCTGCCCCTTCCCCCTCATTCCCACTAGAAACTAAACTCAGATACTGAAAGTACACAGAGGGATTTTCAGATTTCCACCCACATAAGCAGCTACTTGGCACATCTAATGCACATGTGAAATTGGTTCACAGGGGCCAGGGCAGGCACCCACATCTCCATTTCTAGCTCTGCTGAGCTTAAATTTTATCATTTATTTGATTTCAAAGCAAAAAATACACAACTTACTTTACAACACAGAGGAAGAAACCTCAGCAAAGCATCTTTTTTCCCCTGGCAGGGTTGGGTTATAGCTCCCCCACTCCCACCCACGCAGCTGAACCCAGTGCCTGGTCAGCCTGAGAGCTGAGGAAATCAAATGCACATGTCAGCATCCCCCTCTCCTGCTCCAGCCACAAACCATCCCAGAACCAGAAGACATGCCAGGGAATGGTATACTAGCTGTCTTTTCTCAGATGAACTGTACAGCAAAGTCATGTTCGCTCAGCCTGATGAAAGTTTTGGAAAGGCAATACTCTAAAGGTTCCCAGCAAGGAGTTTTCACCCCAAAATTCAGAGCTCTCGGATACACAGCCTTTTGTTAAGTGTAACAAAATTAATATTAATGCTCATTAAAAGTGGACAACAAATATTTCCTTAAAGGAAATTATGCCAGTCTGCTTACATAAGTGCTAATTAACAAATATAACTGATTGCAAGTCTAAAAACATTTGCTATATTATTTCCATCTGTAAGAATAATAGTTTCCACAGAGAGCTTTCCTCCTTGGATTACTCCTCCCTTCTTACTTGCTTACTTAAGCAAAATACATAAATACTCAGCATAATATCATCATCTGCCTTACTCCAATAGATTTTTATTTAATGTTTATCTAGATACCTGTTTCCTTACAAAAGTTTCCTGTATTCCATGTGTTGCTTAAAAATAGTATCCGTCATTAAAGACTGCACTTCACCATAATTTCCATACATAGCTCTAAGTAAAAAAAAAAGGAACAAGTAGTCAAAGTTATAAATATGCTACTCTCTTGTTAGGAGATGCAAGAGAACAATTTTTATTTTAATTTATCCTATTTCAGTGAAGTGCAATGCTCAAAGTGAAGAAAAAGCTCATTAGGCAGCTGGTAAACATGAGCTACAATTCACTCATAAAGCTGGCAAGCAGAGGAACCATGTACTCAACTTCTGAAGTTATTTTGCCATGAATAAAACAAAGGCGAGAGCCTTCTTTCAGCATAAGCTTTACACTAGTGGCATTTGGCTTCTTTTACTAAGAATCTAAGAGGAAGTAACAACTTATAACCCAGCGTAAATCAAAGCAAAATGGCATTTTGATAAACACTAGAGCCTATCAATCACAAGGAGACACTGTATCAGATTGCTAAGGAATTCCAGAGCTGCTACAGTGGCTCTGGCAGAGCAGAGCCAAGGGTCTCTTGCTATTGCTAGCTTGCAAGGGTCTCTAGCCATCGCTAGCTGAGGGCAGGTGGCACAGCACCACAGCCTGGCACGGAGACTGCCAGCTGCCCAGCAACATCCATGAGTAGCCAGAGTATTGCTAGAACACATCCAGGAAGCAGAGAACAAAAGGGAAAGGAAACTGAAGACCAACTCGTGCTAGGAAGCCTCAACGTAAGAGACACACATTTGGCTGCCAATTTCTTCTGAACAGCACTGCTGGCAGTCGAGTGTCTGCATCAGACTGGTCTGCAGATTGATGAAAACTGAACTAATGCTTATAACCAAGACGATAGCTCTGTTAGAATTTTTCCCTAATAGTATGGTTTGGCACTGAAAACAGAAAGGCAAAGAGATCATGAGATGATAAATCCTATTAACACACCTACTGCATGTTCAAAAGTTTCAGGTTTTTGTTAGGGAGGGTGGGAAGACTGCAATATTTCAGGTCCATGTACACAGCTGAAGCATTAAACCTCTTCTGCATATAATAGAGTGGATAATGAATGTGCAGGGAAGAAAAGGCAAATGGTGAAATAAAAGCTAAGAATTTACCATTGCTTTTGTTTGTAAACAGATGCAGGAGGAACCAGACAAACATAATATTTGGTAGTCTGCATAATTACAACAGATGTCTATGTTGGATAAAGTGGCCTGTACAGTAGATATAGAGGCAGAGTCTAACGTACATAAATAAAATCAAAATATCTACTTATTATCAGTTTGCTTATGAAGAGGACAATTTATCTGGTGTTTAATATTTATAGCTATACTTATAGCAATATTCATTGCACCCTTGAAAGAAATTCGGATCTATTATCTTAAGCAAAGCGGGCTTCAAAAAAGTGGATGTCAGACTATACAAATGAAGTATTAGTTTAGGCATAGTAGACTTTATTTTGGCACTTTAACAAATGCTTTATTTTACAGCAGTGGCACAGCATTTGCCAGAAATTTTCTTTTCTTGGCACAGTTATTTCAAGCAGTTATTTTACTAATTGAAGTTCACTAAATATTGCACAAGATATACCTGTTAAATTCTTACCCTGTTTTTACTTGCTGAACTTGTATGGCTTTGAAAAACTTGCCAGTTAAGTATAAGTAAAAAGCAATATATTAAATATTTTAGCACAGGATAGCATTCGTTTGTTCCTAAATGACCACTGAACTTGGGACAGCAACAAATACAAGTTGCACAACTCTTATCCAAAGAGCTACCAGATCTTATTTACAATACATTGTCATTTCTGAAAAGCACTTCAGCTTGACATCCTGAACACCTGTATTTTGGGAATCTCAAAAATAAAAAGTGAGGAGGTCAACAGAGCAGAAGACGAAGCCATTTGTCTGTTACAAAGCACAATATAAGGAGGCAGACTATCATCTTCTCCCTGTGTCACTCTATCCAGCACCTATCTAAGGTCAAAGCAACAGAGACTTCTCTCTTCTACTTGGAATATTTCTTTCTTCTCTTATGAAGAAATTCCACTTGTCTCAACTCTTCTGCTGGAGTCTGAGCAGAATAACCCAAAATTCTCCAAACAGACGGGGAAAAAAACAAACGTGAACAACAAATCAAAAACAAATACACACAGTAAATGAACTGGGGTACTCCTTTGAATTTTACAGTAGGGAAAACAACATTTGCAGGAAGAACAGGCCTGTGTCAACGCTGCCATTAAACATAATGCAGAAGTCGAATGTCTCACAGCTAATACACCAGATGCAAGACTTAAACATTCCCACTTCTCTCTGCCACCTTAGCAATCAATCTGGTGTGATGATCACCCTGATCAACAGCCTTTCTTTTTTTTGGTCTGGATTTTTAAGATCTACTAGATCTACTCTGTGACGTTAAAACATAAGCAAATAGACATAAAATGAAAAACATACAAAAGTATATCACAATAGAATTCTCAGTATTAGGCCACATGATTTATTCAGTAGTGTTTATGTTCCCAAATTACAATTATGTCTATCCATGTAAGACTACAAAAGTTACCATTAGAATTGTCTGTGCTTATAAAATACCAACATTTTCTTTTACTGTTATATAGTCATTAACACCAGTCTGCAACAAGTCACATATAATCATAGGCACTTCAAAGGCTTTAAAGACGTTTACAACTTAAATGCATTTTTAAAGAACAAAAATTTAAACCTCTACTTATACCTTCAAATTGCAAATAATTAACAAACACAGTGGCCATAGAAATCTGCAGCAACTTCTCAAAATACTGTTAGAGTCTTTGGGTTTGCTTAGGTTTGTCAGTAGCTTACTACAAATCTTCCTTACAGGAGATTTGTTTAGTAAGGATACGACTATACAGTTTGTAGTAATAATCCAATTTTACACATTAATTTGCTGTTACAAATCTCACCGAAGCTACAGGTATGCTGAGAAACAATGCAAAGTGTAAAATTGATATTCTGACACTTAAATTTATACAAAGTGGAGGTTGAAGTTTACATAGCTGAAAAATTACATTTACACTAAAAGTTACTGTTATCTGAATTATCTGAAGACAAATTGCACCATGACAACTACAAAAAGGCATTTTTTGGAAACAGATAAATTAATGAAATAAAAACTAACTTGTAAGATCAATCTGAGACATGCTGACCAAAATTAAACAACTTTCATTGAAACATAGGATAAAACAATAATTTTCATTATTTTATATTTATGCATAAAGTTTTAAAAATCATTCAGTGAACATCAATGGTTTTATAAAATAATGCTTTGCCACTGTTATTCACAGAACACTGCAAATGTTAAGTTTTAATTTTACATTTTTAAACGAATATGTGAAAAGTTTTAAATACAATGGGGTTTTATCATAAAGGTGCCATAATGGCTCTTTAATGAAAAGAAAACTTCATTATTCTATGCAAAAGCTTTATTTAAAAAAGTTCAGTGATCTCATAAATAGAGACACTAAATAGGAATTTTATGCATAAAACTCCTTAGTTGGTGCCTTTTGATAGGCAGCACAGGATGGTTTACGTTCACCAAGGTCGTAACTGCCTTCATCCTTCTTTCTCATGCGATACACCAGCAGCAGGATAAGGAAGATTGCAAAAAGAAAACCAATAACTCCGCCAGCAATAACAGCTGTAATCAAAGAAACAGAGATTCACAATATGCCAGTAAAACAAGTTTAGCACCATACTTCTTTTTCATCTCACACAATGACTTTGCTATTATTTTCAAATTGCAGGAAAGGGCTCCCATTATGCAACTGTCTTCATTATTAGTATCCTGAAATATACTGCCAGAAAGCTTGTTGGCATTCATGAAGGCAATCATTTAAAATGACATTCCGCTTACAAGTCAGAGATCCAACAACCCAATTTTAAAAAAGTTATTAAAGTTTTTTCAAAACCTCAACTAAGAAGACCACTAGTACTGCCAGAAAATAAAACTGTCTTTCAAACTCATTTCAAAAGTTACATTTTCAACTTTAAAATATTTTGTTACTCTAGCTCAGAAATAGGCTTTTACTTTTCTCTGTCAGTCTTCACTCTAACTCTACGCTGAAATAAACTTCCTATTGATCAATAATAGGAGAGAACACTTCATGCAGTTATGAGTGTGTGAAAAGTATCAACTCCCAACTAGACTTCAAGAGGAAACCCACATGCTTCCACTGATATGGATTTAAAGCTATTTCACATTTTGATGCTCATAGGAAGATGATTGGTGGTCCAAAACGATGTGACTTTCATGGCTCCCAACTCCCCTTCCAAATACATGGGGGGGAAAATATACCTGTAAACACAGTCCTTAGGCCAAAAAAAATCTCACAGGTAGTGAAAATATTGGTGGCCAGCTTGTGCCTCCCTGGGTTATGCAAAGAAACAGATCCTCTTTATCTTAAGGGATCTCTGTACTCTAATGGATTGTTCTTATCCATCCCTTTCCATCCACCTATGCCTGCCATGAGCTCCTCCCAAGCAGTGTTCATCTACACCAGATAGCAATGTGCTCTTGGGAGGTGAGAAATACATTTCTTCATTACAAGCATTAATCAAATTCCAACTCCTTTTCTGAGCTGTGAAAGCTCCAGAAACTCAGCCGGCAGTATTCAACTTGTGGGCATCAAATCAATTAGCAATGGACTTAGCTATTAAATATCTCCCCAAGATGCCAAATTTATTCTCATCAAATCAACCACTGGCTACCACTATGAATGTGCTTAGTACTAGTGTGTTTAATAGTATGAATCTGCCAAGAAAACTCAAACGTTGAGTTTGCATTATTTGATATGGATCCTCTCTGTTTTCTGTTTTATTTCTGGTGAGATAGACCTTGGCAAACACTGCCTCACCTGCCAGAACTTCTGTTCTCTGGAAGAGGTTTTCTGAATGCTTCTGAGTGAACACATCGGTGTCATCCCCTGGCTCGTCGCTCTTTTTCTTGGCATCCATCTCAGGCCTTTCCTCTTTATCAATTTCTTCAGGTGACTGTGGCACAAAAAAGAAAACTGAGCATTGCTTACAGAGAGGGCAGACCACAAGCTGGCACAGTCACTGCCTGCCGTGGGCAGTCACGTAGCTGTGGCTCCACGCACACACTTCACAATACCAACACAACACACAGGAAGCTTTTAGAGCACAGAAAGCTGGTCTAGACATTGTAATTGGATCTATTTGTCGTCATCATGTCAGAATGAAAAACACTGCCCATGAGTTTAAAACCTCTGAAAGTACATTTAGCTAACAGCTCTTAATATTGCCTGTGTTTATTAGAATAACAGCCTCTGAACGAAATAACAACTCTGAAATTAACACATGAGATATGTTATATGCAGAACACCTTTGAGGGTAACTTAGACAGTATTACCTATGATGGTAGAAGGAAATACTGAAATACTAAATGGAACCTGCCAAGGGTTCAAACTCTACAGCCAAACTATATAGCATTCTCCTTTGAGAAGGGAAGTTTAACACAGAATTTTTTAGTAACTCTTTGAGAAATGTAAAAAACGTACAGCTCAAACTCAAAGGTATCTTGAGAAACTGTCACATTATTTTGCATCTCTCTTTTCTTTCATGTGAAATCCAGATGTTGCCATACAGACTTTCTAGTAGGAATGAAAACAAACAGCTCTGTAGTCACTTAGCAGGCTGTAGTAGTAAGTAAAGTTTGGGGGTGCTCTTTAATCCATATAAATAGAAGATTTAGCATCAAACCATCAAGAATGTACAGTGGAATAATTTTAAATGATCTTGCTCTCCAGCCACGCACCTTTGTTTGTGCAGGCACCTTGGTCTGCATTTTCACCGTGGTGGTCTCAGCCCTGGATGCATCACTAGTCGTCGGTAGCTTTGGAACTGTTCTGGATGTTGTCATCACTGCACTATCCTCATCTTCCTCAGCACCTGGACACAAAATGTAATACTTCATTGACCTGTGAAATTCTTTCAGAACAATTACATTTTTTGTTATGACACCAAGGCAGAGGCAAGGGGCCTGGATAACAATGCCTGCAAAGAAAAAGATGTGAGTGCAAACAGTGTACCCAAGCTGTCAGGGGGATACTTGCCCCAAGTGATCCCATGAAAAAGGAAGGGAGTGCATCAGCTGGAATAAGTAGCAACCAGGAAATTACCACAATACTTTTCAAACAGAAGAACCCTTCCTGAAAAGAGGTATGAAAAAAGCTTTAACACTTGTAATAGGGGCAGAAAGTCTGGAATGAAAGCAGCAGCCATCACGCCTGTGTGACATGGGCAGACCCCAATGCCATGGGCTCTGATGAGGTCCCATGGCATCAGGGGCTCTGCTGGAGCTTGGCACCCCCCATCCCGTGGGTACTGTCAGCAGCTACCTCCAGCTTCCCCAGAGCCACCATGGGCACCCCTGGAACCCACACCCTGGGGTGCAGTCTCCTCCTGGGTGTGGCAGGAGGTGTTGGTGGGGCCCCAGGCTCATATGGGGGTACCCAAGTCTCCTACAGCAAGGGTGTGTGCACAGAGGGTCCTGTACACTCAGATAAGGGGAGCTTACACACTCATGGCCTGTGAGATGGGTGTCTGTGTGCATGTGGCACACAGTGGATCAGCTACAGAAAGTGATTTAGAAATTTGTAGTTGCTTGTTATCATTTTATATATGGTAGGTATTGTGGTTGTCTGTTGTACTGCTGATATTAAGCCTAGAAGTATAGTTCAGTGATTGCTAGTTAATGATATACTATAAATAAATCAATACACTTCTTTATCCTTACTTAAACCATATGAACTGAGCAGTTTTTGCCTGTCACATACTGCTTCAACAACAAAATTTCTCTTCTAGAGCACATCTGTTGAATTCTTAAAAACTAAGCAGTTTCTATCTACAGGAAGATTACTACTACTTTATGTTTCAGTCATTAGGAATTCACATGGTTTTAAACTCCACATAATTCAGAAGCCCTTTTCTTCTGAACTGAGTAAGAGGACAAAAAACTCCCTAAAGATTACCTTAAATTTAATTTCCTCCTCATTCAAAGCCCTGCTGGAGTATGAAGGCTCTTTTAGAATAAGGTAATGGACATGTCTAATAAATATCCTTTAGTGATAGTGAAAGGAAGAAGACACAGGAAAGAGACTAAATTATTAGCAAGGCCTGAAAGAGGAAAAAAGAATTGACCCATTCTTGGACCACTCCTTAGGAATCTCAATGTGTTCTGCTCGTTACAGGCACCAGTTACCCAAGTAACCCTTGGGTAATAAATCTACCTAATGTGCATAAGAATAGTTCCTAACAAACAAAATGCTCCTACAACAGAATAGTATGACTCACTCATTCCAAAGTGATTTTTTTAATTTGTTTTTTTAAAGAAAGAAGACAGGCTGAAAATATGAGCACAGTAATGATGTTTTTAAGTCATGATCAAAAATTACAAACATTTGGCATTTAAAGGAGAGGCATTAACAAAACAACAACTAAAACAATCTCTGTATGGTAGAAAAGAAAATTTAGAATCATTAAAAAAAGGTAACTGGCACAGAATAATACTGAGGAAAAAACTTTCAGAGATACCAAAATTACAACTCCTACAATGAAGACCTCACAACAAGAATCAGGTATTTTCCTGAAATGCAACTCAAAGATCAAAAAATCAACATCCTGCTTCAAAACAGACGTGTGGAAAGGCATCCAACAGGAAAAATTTTCTGGCTTTGACTCAAGAGTTTTCTTTGAGAAATAATGGCTCACTGGATAGCTCAACCTACTTTACCTTCTGAAGTTCCTCCATAGTACACAAAGCTTTCACAGGCAAGGAAATTAAAATTGATTATCAGATTTGAGATCTGATAAAACACATCTTCAGAGTACAGAAATGTATTTTCTTCTTTTTATGAAATGAAAAGTCCCACTTAATCACAACTGCTCCTCCAAATTCTTAAATGCCATCTTTGCTTCAGGCAATAGTTGTGTCTGCCAGACATAATGGAGAGCATTACAGTCTGAACCTCTTTGGCTATGGAGGATGCAGATCCACGTTTTCTCAACAAATGGGCGACTGATCTAATCTCTGGACTAGTCACTAGATTTGCACCAGAGGTACCCAGCTCTTCTTCCATCATACAGCCTCAGGGAAATTCTGACAATCCCCAAAATGTTAAAGCAATTATCATTTAGACCCGATTTGGGTACTGGCTAAGACCCATACACATCCCCCATGGCTCCTGCTTTCTAATTAGCTGTATCTAAACAGGTCTCTGCTTGGCATGGAATAGATCTAAACAAGAAGAAGACACTTCCCTTGCTAAACTAACAGCAGTATTTTTGGAATTACCTGCAAATAGGACTGAGGAACCAAAAAAACCACTCACTAGTCCTCTCCAGAACATAGCAACAGCATTTCACATAGTATCATGCTCCCTAAAAAGCACAAAAAAAGAGCATTACCAAATCCAAATAAGATTGGAAAGAAAAAGCCTACAGTGACTTCCAAGCAGGTTGTTAAGAGGAATACTGTGAAGCAGTTGGAGTGTAAGAACTTACTTCTTCCTCTGGAAAATAACCCTGGTTTCTATAGCTGGTTTCTGGATTTGGTCAGCTTGGGTTATGGTGCTGGCTATTCACTGCCTCAAGTCCATCTTACTGAGGGCACCAGAAAAACCCTGCTGTCATTAAACCCATAGCCATCTCTGTGGTAGAGCTGAGAGATCTCAACCATCTTTTATCCACTGTAACTTCTTCAGGATGTCCAACTGCTGTCTTCATAGTGGTCAAAATACCTCTAAATTGTGCTGTAGTATTGGAAATATCTAATATAACCCTCAATGGTGTGTCTATTAGTCACCCTTGGATGACAGGAATGTGAATACTTTTTAACACTCTTGAGGAAACTTGTCAGGAAATCAAGATTGTGCCACCTTAAATTACTGCACAGAAAATAGAAATTACTGTACAGATAGTATTTTTTTGTAGAAAAAAGCCCACAGTAGTCAGCAGTCTGACTTGCAAAGCAGCCAGTGATTAACACCTCCTATAAAAAAAATCCAATCACTTCACCCCATCTTTTGGCATCTGATTTGTCTGCTGTTACACATCACGCTCTGGAGTACCACCACCACAAGCAAATTTGTGATAAGGTGGGCACACACACAACCACCGTCCTTTTCACACCTTCCATCTCTATCAGCAGTGTGACACACATCAAAATTACATATTTTTAGCTGACTTATCTCACCTCCATTCATTGAACACTCCCCAGTGCAACCCTTCATCAACATAGTGTTAGGTACCCAGAGATGATACTGTAAACATAATTCTGTGCCCTGCCAGGGAACTGCAGCTGAAATAAACTGAGATAGTGCAACGATGTCACATCTCTGATAGCTCTCACACAAGGAAGAAAAAACTAAGAAACCAGCAAAACTCGAAGCAGGATTAAAAGTAACAATCCTAACTATACTAAAGTATAAGATTCTGTCCACCACATCAAAAACACACTTTCAAACAGTATCACAGTAGATTTTTATGTCAGAAGATCTAGAGAACCAGGCAGTCAATGTCATGAAGCATGCTTGGGGCTGGTTTAGCAGGTGGACAGAAGAAGTTCTTGTTCCAAGACAATCTGAAAGGCACTTAAGAGTGGGACTGTAGCAAATGGAAAATGAATCCTTGCTGTATGCCTGCACCATGGCAGGGGAAGCACGCCAGGAGAGGAGTGCCTGCCAGGCACACAGCCATACGGGCCAGGAGCCCCCAGTGCCAGCCCTGGAGCTGTGCTGGCTCCTGTGCAGCACCCAGGAGCTTCCCCAGCCCCATGACCATGGCACACAGACTCCCAGCCACCCCAGCCACATCATCCCCTGTCCCTGAGCCCCACACCCCGCTGCCACAGGAGTCCCAAACTCTCTGCTGGCCTTGGAGTGCAACATCAGCTTCCCTCTGTCAACAGCCAAAGCAGATCTGCTCTTGCATTTCTTGAAGAAGCTCCAACCCCACCACAACTCTTCCCCCAGTCACAGTGTCAGAATACACATTGTTCATCCTGAGCCAATATTCTCAACTCAAACTGCTATTGACTGAGAAATGTTAGGCTGGGGAAGAGAATAAGGGGAAGGAAAAATTTGCATGATTTTCTGATATATATTACCACGAGTAATTTTAGAGAAGACACAAGAACAAGACAGACAGTTTTTTGAAGAACTTGTAGATAAATCTGACAGAGATGGTACTTTTCCTTAACGTAATGGGTAGTCATGCTGCTTAGCAGCTACTTTCACTTATCTCCAAGACCAAGGCTCTATTAAAATCTTTTATGCCAGATGAAAAAGTAGCAATAGTTATAAATGCATTTCAAGATGTATATAAGCTTGAAAACTACTGTTTTTTATTAATATGTTATATAAAACACCATTGCTAAAAACAGTGATGGCAGACTGAAGCATCTCCTCAGAGATGGAGGCTACAAGAAGGAAACAATGGACTAATTAAATCACTATGGATATTCTACTGTTGATATAGGACAACGAGAAGGCAGGCATGGCTTCTCTGGAAATTGTTGACCCATGGATTCAGACTCAACACTTGGGCAAATGCACAACAGTAGGTGAATGTACACGAAAAAAAAGAGGCTATGAAGGGAAAGAAAAGAAAAAACTGGAACACCATCACCTTTGCTACTCTTTACAAAAAGCTCTCAGCCAATTTTCTAGTTTGAAATGTGCCATTCCTACAGTGACATTTGTCCATGTTAATACTGCTTGAAGACCTGCAAGGGCATTAATGGTGGTGCTGACAATTCCTGTTTATCTCCATAGGCCTGATGGCAGCTAACAATTTTCACAGCAAAGAAAGGAATCAGCAATGTTGTCATCTTGGATCTGTTTGCTTGGACTATGCTTGCTACACAGCAAGAAAACCACTCTTGCGTGGGAAGGCTCTTCCTGCTAGAAACATTACATTACATCACTGAGTATCAGGTAAAGAGACAGACAATGAACACAGTATGAGAAACATTGATCAATGGTACATCTGCAGGACACTTTCAAAAGAAAACGGAGAGCAGTAAGCATAGGTGGAGTAGGGTGGAAAAGGTGCTACTTTGCTTCCCTGAACTAAAGACTTTTTGCTTGGTTCAAAAATATTAGATCTGGGTATACTGTCTTGAGCTCCTTGCAGAGGTATTCAGCTTGTCTTAGTCTACAAATGAGACTTTTCCTGCTTTCTTGTAGGAAAGAAATGGAGATTTCCAGAGACAGCAGAAGTGCACTCCAACTTCCACCCATGGCACAAGGCTGAGCACAGGAAAAGAAAGAAGAGAAAGACAAGGTGTTACTCTTGGTGAAGTCTAGAGGTAGGTTCTGTCTTTTTTGCTTTACTTCTCCAACAGAATCACAGAACTGTTAGGCTTGGAAAGGATCTCTGGAGATCATTCAGTCCAATCCCTCTGCTAAGGCAGAGTCACCTGGAGCGAATTACAAAGCAGTGTGTCCATGTGGGATTTGAATGTCTCCAGAGAGGGACTCTCTACAACCTCCCTGGGCAGCCTGTACCAGTGCTCTGCTTCCCTCAGTGTCAAGAAGTTCTTCCTCCTGTTGAGTTGTTCTAGTTTATGGCCATTGCCCCTTTTCCTGTCACTGGGCACCACTGAAAAGACTCTGGCACCATCCTCTTGGCACCTGCCTTTGAGTTATTTATAGGTGTTGATGAGGTCCCCTCTCAGTCTTCTCTTCTCCAGACTAAACAGGCCCAGCTCCTCTTATCTCTCCTTGTAAAAGAGATGCTCCAGACCCCTCATCATCTTTGTGCNAATCATCTTTGTACCCCCCTGCTGACCCTCTCCAGTAGCTCCTTGTCTTTCTTGTACTGAGGAGCCCAGAACTGGACACAGCTCTCCAAATGTGGCCTCACTAGGGCCGAGCAGAGGGACACCATCACCTCTCTCGACCTGCTGGCCACACTCTTCCCGATGCACCCTAGGATACCATTGGCATTCCTGGCCACAAGGGCACTGCCAGCTCATGGTCAACTTGTCACCCACCAGAACTCCCTGGTCCTTCTCTGCAGAGCTGGGTCAATCCCCAGCCTGTGCTGGTACTTGGGGTTATTCCTCCCCAGGTGCAGGATCCTACACTTCCTGTGTTGAATCCTGGGTTAGTAAGATCTGAAGCCAGTTCTTGTGTAGTCTTTTCCACTTCAAAAGCAGGTCTGAATTTTGAATCTTCCATATTAGAAACAGCCAAACACCAGAGGGATGGAAAAAAACTACACTAGACCATTCTTCATACAACTATTTATTGTCAACCTATTTCCTTTTCTGAAGCTTACAAAGTCACCAGCATCTGAAGACATGACAGAATGGGATGCTGACTGAAAGCACATTTTTCTGGAGATCAGAATAGCCCTTAGACAGGGAACTGAACAAAATCACCGATTTGCCAATTTATTTTCTTCAAATGAAATATTAAATTTCTTCTCAAACAAGTCTACATCAAGGAGGTCCAATTAAGCCTCTGATTACACTGAGATGTCAAATTGCCCCAGCAGAGGACTCCCAAAATACAGGACATCACCCAAGTATGAATGATGATGGGCCTGGATTTGCCTGGCAACACAATCAGATGTCTGCAGAAAAGAAAAACAAAAATCCATCTGAAAAGTCCCACGTGTACCTTACAGGTAACACAAGGCACTAGAAGAAGGGCTCATCCATTGAAAGTACACAAATTATATATAAGCATCAAGACATATTAAAAAAAAAGAACAACATGTAAGTAACACACTTAGAAAATAAATGGGATTTCCACAACAGCTGAGGCAATACTCACGACAATAAGGAAATGTCTTTTCCAGAACTACCATAAAATCCTGTATTTAGCTTTTAACATTTGGAGTCTCCAAGCTAGTCTAGAAGATACTCCTCAAAGAGACTTTCTAAGACAAATGATTAAGGAGGTTTCACTGACACTTTTTCTTTAAAAATTCTGAGCTAGCAACATGTCTCTAAGGAGTATTTAAGTCTGAGAACTCAGTATGTTGTATTTAAGAATTTCTTTATCCACTATATGGATGTCATTTCCTCAGTGAAAACTCAGTTTTGGCAGTATCTAGATTTCTAAACGTAAAAGAACAACGACAAAAGAGGAATGGACACCATGTTTACATGAATCTGACTGCATATAAGAGAAAACAAGAATGCTGCTGCTATGTTTTCTTACAGAGTGCTAAATTAGTATTATGTCATGGGGGAATAAAGCCTTCTATAATTCTTATTTCTAAACTCCAGGGAGATCTGCATAGAAATTAGAGGGAACAGAGAGAGCCAGCAGAGAGAAAATAATGCAGTGAAAAGGAGTTAGAGAAAAAAGCAGAAAGTTAATACTTAAAACCCGGCCCACAGGGGTGCCCAGTGCTCTGTAAATAGTAAAGCACTCACAATATTCACTGAAAGTATCACCTCTAGCTTATAAAGCAAAACTGCACAGACTTCCCTCAAATAATTGCATTACTTCTTACACTTTTAAAAATCAATTTGTGACATGTTGTCTCACCTGAACCTGACCCAGAAGAATAATCATCATCATCAATTGGATAGACGCCTGATGCTTCTTCAACAGAGCTGTTGTCAAGGTATAAATCTTTATCAGAGGTCAAATCTGTTCTCTGGAAAACAGATAAGAGGGAATGGTTAAAAAGGTAACAGTTCTCCAGCACAGCAGTCTCTTCATCTTCAGTTCTATTTTCTAAGTTGATGGTGGCACACTGAAGTTTCTACTTTCAGTTTATGCCACGCATTCATGTAAGTTGTTAAAGAAATTTGTAAAAATCCAAGGCTGCACAATGAAAATCACACTTCATCTCATTAAATGCATGAATGAATAAATAGGATTTGCAAATATACTCTGCAGAGCTTCTGTAACAAGAAGCAAATCCCAGGACTGAAGCCCTCTGTCAGGATCTCAAATATACAAATCTATAGGCTGTCACATGAAGTATGTTCATTTGATCTCAGATGAGAAGGAACAAAAGCATGAATCAAAAACTTGGGAGTTTAATCAAGCCAAACCTCATTAAACTCCCTACCAGTAGTTAGAATTAACAACTGACTACAAATGTTTCTAAGACAGTTCTATTGATTAAAGATTATGACATTTCCAGCCAGATCAAACAGCATCATGCTACGATTCCTAAATGAAAACATCTCTCTTAAAATTTAACTGCATCTTCAACAGGCTAAAAATCTGGTTTCTTATGACTATCACCACATTTCTGTGTCTGCAGGTATTTCCCCACTAAAGAGAGATTCTGTTAAAACGAGCTCAAAATAGAACAAGGTATCAGTCACCTTTTAAACTGACAATTCAGGCTTAGAAAGACTAAGAACTGTCTTCCTCCACCTCAGCTTGTGCTTTTTTAACAGGGAACAAACTTCCTTGGGAGAGTCAGGTATCTTGGATGGCTGAGAAGGTACCTGCCACTATTACTCCTATTACTTTAACCAGCACTTCTGTCAACGCCTGCTTGTCATGAATTTTGAAGAAAATGTGACCGTTATAAATGAACTTTTAAGTTAAAAAAACCCTAAATAACAAAATGCTATACCAAAATTCATCTATTCAGTATCTCATATAAGCACTCAATTCTCCCGCTCTGAGTCCCAAAGGTTTCCAATTTACTTATTTCTGCATGGCATTGACTGCCCCTTTTATTACACCCAACATTCATTTAGCTTTCCTAAACGAGTACCAAACTGTGAATGGGGTAACTCCTGTATAAAAGACTCACATCTGACTTTACAAGGTAACTTTTTCCCCAGAGGTCTAAAATTATTGTTGAAGACATTAATGATTTCTTTTTAGGATTTTTTTCCAAGCAATAGATTGCTATTTAAAGCTTCTTCACAGCAAAACACTGCTCTTTGGTTTGATCTTATTCTTTATGAAAAGCAGAAAGGCCATCCTGATTATGAGTGTATTTCAGAGTATAAGATCTTTGCATGGGGAGTGCCTAACACTTCTCTGAACAGCTCTGAACTAGAACAGTATTACCCCTGTAGTTCTCTTCCACAGAGGAAAAGAAAACTTACATGATTCTTGGTCAAAGTCTACTCCTATGGCCACTCTTACCTGGGAGATATGTAGAGGGGAAAGAAGTGCCCTGTTATTAAGATAAGCTTACACAGACCTGCTCTGATACTGCTGCTGTTAGTTCACATGGTCTGCCTGGAACTGGCTGCAGTCCAAAGCAGAAATTCAAGATGATGTCTGGTCACTATCAAACAACTTAATTCCTTTAAAAGATGTCTCCAAAGGAAGTTATGAAGTACCTTAGTAGGTGTGTAGGTGGAATTGTAATTAAGACACAGCTGAGACTGCTTCCGTATAGGAAAACAACTCCCTGTCACAGGACAAATATCCTGCTCTTGATCCAGCTACCACAATGGACCAAGTCACTTCACCCTATTTTGCTCTCAGACACAATCATGGTACAAAACAGATCATTCCTCAATATCAGGCAGGAAAAAACAAAACTTTTTTAAAAGGAAATGCAGGTGGTTGGCTGTGAGTATAGAAAAGGCATACAATATTCAAAAGCTATCAGAGGCAGTGAATGTTACCTAATGCTAAGTTGGGGACAAAAAATTGAATATCTACATGCAGGAATTTCCCAACAATGAAAGTTTCTTTTGGCAAGAGGTGAGAAACAGCCTGAGTTTGCCAAAGTAAGGGAATGAAAATTAGTCTTCATGAGAACAGAAGCATCACACAGCCATGTCCAGAATTTTTAGTATTCAGTAAAAATATGAACTTATCAGTAAGTTTATTCCCTAGACTATTTCCAACTTCTGTCTGTATCAGAAGCAAACTGTATCAGTAGGATTCAAAAGCCAAACACCCATTTCTCCTTCCCAGTCCAAAACAAACACCCTGCTTTCTTGCTCTTTCCAGCCTCCACAGAACTCAGAAAAGACAGAAACGACTTGTGACAGTTTTTCTAACAATTCAGTTTCTGTAAGACAGATGAGCAGCTTACCCAACCCAGCCCAAGTTGCAAGTGCCTGGTCAGCCAGGCTCCCCACCATCAGATTCCCTCCCTTTCTTTCAATGAATTATGTCTCTTCGGCTGCCAAAAGCTTTTATTTCCTCACTACGCCGAGATGTTCTCAGGATCTAAACCAGCTGAACACAGAGAAACAGAAATGGAAGAGAAGCCTGGGCAGCTTTCAGCAGGAATTTAAGCAACTGTTGTATTTTATTCTGAGGATTCAGAGAATACAAGGTGAAACATCATTTAATATCTAGTACTGTGGATGGCACAACTCCATCAGAACGAGCAAACAATTCCCCACAGTCTTATAGAGCCAGTACAATATTTACTGTAGGGAGAAATACATGGTACAGTGAATTACAAATGCACTCAGATCAGCCATCAAGCTACACCTGAGGAAGATGCTTTGCAGCCTCTCTGACCAGAGCCCCTTGCCTCAGTTCAGCCTGTTTCAGTACAAATGATTCTCATCTTGTGGAGCTCAGGCAAGACATAAGCTTCCTCTCAAATCAAAGGAAGCATATTCTAGCTTAAAAATCTCCAAGCATCTGCAATAAATGCATTCACTGCACTGTCTTTGCAAGCTGGCTAGTAGACTCAGGATAGAAGCAGCCCCTCTACACCCACAGCTTGCACCTTTTATCCCAGTTGCTCAGAAACACACTGATGCCTTAGGCCACTTGGAATAAAAACTGCCTTAAGGCTCAGAATAAAAAGAAAAGCCCAACAGTTAACAAAGAACCCCACAGCCATTAAAAATGATTCTGTGAAGATTAGGCTTAGAAAAATGAGAGCAAAATAATGAAAATAAAAGAATACTTTATGGTGTTTAAGTTAGTACCAAGCACTGTATCCATGCTTTACACTTTTATGTTAAGCTATGTTAAAATAAACTTGATTTAGTATTTGCTCTAGAAATGTTTTCTCACTTGTCAGCTGGGAATCCATGGGGGTCCATGGACTATTTCCAGGATGCTCACAAAAGACAAGTTGGAAAAACAAATCTGTTGTCAGTAGGCTTGGACACAGAAAAGTCTGTACTAGCATTTCAATATATTTAGGAGGAAAAATAAAAAAATTAGCAAAATCTAGTTCCATAAGACTATTTTTAGGTATTATAAAGACCAAATATTTCAGTGACTATTTCCTGTGGCTAACAATTGAAATGAGAGCACTCATATCACTTTTATGTAACAGCCTTATTTTCAGACCTATTAAAAAGGCAGGAACACCAGGCAAGGATGTCCCTGTTATCAGCCCTTTAATCTGGCCCTGAAGCCACAAAAACTGCTCGTTACCTCTCGACAGAGATTGCATTCTCGTCTATCATTGTTATCCCACTTACGTTTTTATTCCAAGAATATAATGCTGCAAAATCCTGTGACCTAAATACTTCACATGCTACATGACAATGATCACTGATTCCTGCCTGGTTATTGACTACATTGGCATAAATCTAAATCTCATGGAAGTAGTATAGATTAACACCCATTAAGTACTAGAAAAAAAGATATCTCCATACCAACAATATGTTGAATTTGAAATATCAGTGTCTTTATTTTACTATACTTTACATTTACATTAATTTTTTATTTAATAAACTGGGATCATCCAGGATATATTTTAAAAAACCAACAAAACAAACACAAACCCCTCATTTTAACACTGAGAGAGGAAACAAAGCAAAAAAAAAACCCTTTTTCCTGTCTCATCATCAAAGACATAAATCACCCATCAAAATTACAATGACAAAAAATTGAAAACAATCATCAGACAATGGGAGGTTTGGGAATGGATACCATATTTTGTTTGAAAAATATACAAAGTGCCTTGTCATAGCCATTCCCTTTTCCAGTGCTGCTGTTACTGTCAGTCCTCCCATTCCACGGGGGTGGTTTGGGAGTAGGACATTGAAGACTTTTATGCCATGTGGATGAAGCCAAGAAAGCAGGTGTGAGCAGCAATGAAGGAGTAATGTCTACCATGGCTGTCGTGGCTGTTGAAATTCAGATGCTGGAGCAATGAGTAGCTGACACATGGAAGGAAATACTTCATTATTTACAGATGAACTCAAATTTTTGTTCTCTCTGAGTATATGCATGGGACAGAGAATTGGAGGTTTGCAGCTGTGTTACTAATGATACCTTGCCTCCCTTTTTCACCAGATGGAACTCTTTTAGATGTAACCCATTCAGTATGCAGAGGACCAGAGACTAATATTTTAAGAGTGATGTTGTATTACAAATATCTAAGCCAGCAGTCTCTGAAAACTTGCAAGCATTACAGCTGTTGATTAGGCAGAGTTCTTCCACGTAAGAAGGAGAAAGCAAACAGATTTTCTCTTCTATTAACACATAGTGCAGTTTCATATGCGTGTGTATAAAAGCATGCTCAGCATGCTCAGCTGGTGAGTCTGAGCTCACTAAAGTGCTATACTCTTCACATACACTACATTTTTGAAAAGCTAACTATGTGAATGTATTCATCTAAAGCCTAAGAGTCATTGCAGGGGTTCCCACTGAAGGCTGGAGAAAAGGCAGTTGTGTGAAGAAGCTGTATTTCTAGGCTTCCTGCAAAAGGAACTGTGATCTGCCACATAACAGGATTTAGTCTTAACACACCTCAGCATTGCTGACCTTGAAACCGGCAGGTGTCCTCCTATCGTTGTTTGCCAGTTCTTTGCTTTCCTTCATCATACTAGGAAAGGTGAAACTGTCCCATTAGGAGTTTGTTAACATTGTCCAGGCATGATTTTAAACAAACAAACAAAAAAAAAAGTACAAAACTTCAAAATCAGATTTCCAACTCATAACACCATGCTTTCCCAGAGAAACACGCCAACCAGGAGAGCATCCACTTTCCATTTCTCATTGTGTTACTGATTCTCAGAGATGAGCCTCTCCTGGCTCCTTCAGTCTGCAATTTCCTATGCTGCCCACATGTATCCAGCTACTAACATGTAATTTTGACAGAGGATTTTATGTTACAAGGTATGTTTACCACTAACTGTTTTAGTACAGATGTCTGCCTTTCCTTTCACTGATGCCCTATGGCTGGCCACAGTAGAAAAGGAGAGAAGTAGTCCCCATTATTTCCTTCCAAGGTGACACTGCCCATTTTTAAGGACTCACAGGACAAAGTCTTCCCAGCAAACCCCACCTCAGGTGCACTGTGCCAACCACGGTGGAGCCCTCAATGGAAGTGCTGGTGGGATGTATGGTCGTGAGATTTTCTGGGAAATACGATGCTAATAATTGGTGACATCATTTAAGCAGGACACTCTAAGGACTCCCAACTTTCTTCCTTGGAAGAACCATCCTGCTTGCACAATGCTGATATTAGTGGAGCAGGTACTGGCTGCAGGAGAGCTGCCCTGCACCACAGTCTGGGTCACTGTGATCACAGCCAAAATATCCTTTCCATAACAGCAGGCCCCAGATTGAATTTTCCAAGTTTGAGAGCAAGGATTTTATACAGAAGATAATATATGTATTGCTCACTTCCCCCAAATCATTCTGACAGTTACCATCTCCCAATTTTACCTTGAAATGGCTGAAACCCCTTGCCAATCCTCGTGCCCATCTGCATGCCCAATGTGAAACCTTGCGATGGGAGCTGCCTGGAATTGCAAAAGCCACCCCCTCCTCCACTGCTGCCTTTGGCCAATTAAATAACAAGCCTAGACTGTACTCCTTCTGGAGAGCTCATTTCCACAGGTATTTTTAAAATCTTAGATGACATTTGCTGTCCTTCCTCAGGTAAGAGTGGAAAAGCAAACTGGCTTCGTATAGGTGTCCCTCCTCCTAGTGCAGTGCTTGCCTCTAGGGATGGTGCTGGTGCCAGCACTGTCATCCTGTACGGTGCAGAGCACAGCCACTGCTGCTCCCTGGCTGGAGCACCCGCCACAAAGATTATTTCACGCTCCTTGTACCTCATGTATGGCTTCCTGATCCTGCACAAAACTATAGCTTTAGGCCTCCAATCTCACACAACAGATAAAGAAAGGATTTGACTGCTCGTGGCTCTTGAGGAGAGGCCAGAAAGCCCAAAATAAACACAAGTACTGTGCAAACTGCTTCTACTACTGCTAGTGTTCAACAACAGAGAAGCCTACCAAAAGAGCTGATTTACAGAGATTGTCTCATGTCAGAGCCAAGAGTCTAAATATGCTGGCTTTTAGGATGCACACAATCTGTTACGCCAGACTAATTACCAAAACAGAGGCGTGTTTGACAGGGATGGCATTAATAAAACAACTCTTGCTGGTGTCAGGCATTTCAGCAGTCTATGTCACAGCTTGCACTGAAAAAAAGACACCACATCCAAGGAGACACCAACAAGCAACCACCAAGTCAGCTGCTGTTCACTCATGGCCATACACCAAAGAAATTACAGTGCTGCAGTTGATAGGTTTAAGTTCATACTCTTCACAAAGCCACAGAAACTCATGTGCCTGTTTTCTAACAGTCATCTGTGCCTTTAGAAATATTCCCTAATGTGCAACTACATGCCGTATGCTACACTGCGTGGTAACAAAACTTAAAATGGTAACAGGAAATCTTGTTTAACCTTACATGTTTTTTTTCCCATTATAAAGATTCACAGATCTATGCAGTGGGTCTTTGGCCTGCTTATGGCTTTGGAGCTGACACTTGTCCTATCTTGAGGAGAAAGATAAATGTGCTCTGAAGTTCTGGCCTGTTTGTGATGAATTCCAATGGGAAAAGCATCTATCTTTCCATTTATTTTCAGAGTGTCTGATTTCCAGCTGTGTATCATTTATCTACTAGATGCACAACGAGACCAAACTTTAGTCCTTACCCAGAAATTGTCTTGCCTGTAGTGGGACAGAGGTTGCTGTACGAAGATGCAGGAGGGAGATTAGTAAGCATAGCAGCAAGACAAGGTGGAGCTTTCTGTCCTTACACAAGTACCAAGAGCATGATCTGCGATGAAGGACAGATCAACAAACTTCCTCCATGGTCTACACATCAGTTATCCTACAGCCTGCCTAGGCTACTAAATTAGGCTCAAGCTCGTGAATAGTATTAAACGACTGCTAGCTGAATAAAACCATAGTTATAAAACTCCAAAGGTATATTCATCATCTACCCTAAGAAAGCTACTGTATCTTTATTCAGTTACAAATAACTTTCTGCAAAAACCAACCTTTACCTCAGTGGATCTTTGCCACGCACTATAGTACACTGAACAGCAGTTCTACACAGGCTACAGGTTAGGACCAGGAGACCTTCCTAATTCCTCAACCACATAAAACTTACTCCAGCTTCAAAATGGTTACTTAGAAATTATAGAGGGGCCCACCAAATCTGATGTCAGCTGAGTCCAATAGCACTGCTGTTCTGTTTATGCAAACCCCCTAGCTTGATGCTCTCGAACTCCACACCGTATGGTCATTTCTTGTATGTGAAACCCAGAAATGAACACTGCACTTGTCTCCTTCATCCTGAAAACCTCAAGACTGCTTAACAGTCAATTACAGCACACATCAGTTCCCATTTCCCATGGAGAAGCAGAAGTTTAGTATCAAAGTTTATCCAGGTATCCCCAAATTACAAGATTCAAAGCCCTTCCAAGCTTTTATGCCAAGCCATCAATCAGTGCAAAGAACAGTTTATTCTCCAACTCTGCTTTTACGTAGGCACAATACAACAGGGAAACTATTTTAAAGGGGCTACAGCTGGATCAGCTTCCAAAGTGCTACTCCAGACTGAAATATTAAAGGACAATATACAGGCAAAACAGCATCAGAAACCAGCAGCCAGCAATGTGCATCACAGATTGATTTATCTCAATTAGCACAGCAATTTCCTGCACATTTTCCAAGAAGCATCCATTGGTTTCCCTAAAAATAGGATCAAAATCACCATGCAAATTGTTGTCACAGCTCAAAATGCTAATCAGTTTTTTAAGGACACATCAGCCCATGTGCAGACAGTTTAAATTTAAGGCACAGCTATGACTGAGAAGCTAAATGCACTCCTTTGAAAATGCTGAATGAAGAGGTCAGCCTGTCTTTGAATCACCAGTCACAAGTCTGAAAGTAACAGGAGAGGCAGGTAGCTTTTGGTGCAGAGGTCGTAACTGCAAGTACCTGCCCCAGTCAGTGCTTTTAAGTCTAATGCATACTGGCTCTTCCACACACACCTCCTCTCTCCTTTCATGCTTTACTGATCCTTTTTGCTAATCAATCAGAAGAACTAACACTTATATTTTCCTCCCTCCTCTTGAGAGTGTGGATGAATGATTAAAGCTGCCAGGGTAACCTCTTTGGCATGCATGCCAATAACTCCCCACCTAATAGCCTTTCCTCTGCCTCACTGCCCTGGCCCACTGGTGATTACTGCAATCCCCTGAAGTGGTCAAATTGCAGGGCAGACCCCATGGAAACCCATTTGCAGTTGTTCTAGTTCATACCAAAGAATAATGTTTTTAATACAGATTGTTCTTTTTAAAGCTCTACAAAAGCAGCTGTAATCAATTGTAGTGGTAGCACTGCAAACCTCCACCAGGTTTCAGAAGCCCCATATTGATTCCTCTCCAGTCCATGGATTTCAGCAAAATAACCCCATGTGAGGAACTGAGAGTCAACTAACACATAATCACTTAAATTAAGATCTCTTTGCCACTGGTAGCAAAAATTAGCAATAAACTGCCTCAATCAATTACATTCCTTCTGTATAAACAGGAAAGTTACATATAAAACAACTATATTATTATGGCTACAATAATCAGCAATTAAATACTGCTAGCAAATGTTATGTATGGCAACTGAAGTTTGTCAGAGATGAGGAGGAATCAGACTTCACAGTATAAGGAGTGACCATTTCCAGTTCTATAATGCATAATCTGCAATTCAACATGGCCTTACTCATTGAACAACAAGATCTGTGACTACCTCAGTGGACACTCCTGCTTGTTACCTGCAGCCACCAGCACTCCTGGTGACATCCCACCAAGCATAAAAATGACTATTACTAGATCTACAATCTGCTTGATCTTTCTAAAATTGTGTGCAGTTGTAGCAATTAGATGGTAGGACTTCCCTCCCTCCCACAAACACATGCAACCTATTTCAGAAGTTAAACTCCACTCTAAATAAAGAGAAATCCTGGATTCTCTAGAATGGAGAGGAATGCTGGTGGTAGCACATTTATACCCCAGGCTCGCTAAATTCTTAGTTAAGGAAACAAGAGCTCAAATAAACTGTAAGTATGCTTAAATGGAACACCTTTGTACCAGGTCTCTCAGTTTCACTGCAACAGAATATGTAGACTGGGCACTCAACACAAGAACAATTAATCACTCTTTAAACAAATATGTAAAAACACCCAAATTATCACATTTATATTACTTTGGTTGCTAGTAGATAAGATATTCTGCTCGAAAGTGGTACTGTATAATGATACAAAATGCAAACTGAACTGCAGATCAATGTGAATTTTGCATTACCCAGAACATGATCGATGTGCTGACTTCTTTCTCCAGTACAGGAAAACAATTAGATAAATAAACCTGAATTTATTTATTCAGGTAACTACTTCCAACTTGTTGGGTGGTGGCTGGAAGCGCAGAGGTAGAGGATTAGTTTGTCCTAGGTCAAAAGCACTGGTAAATTCAAAACTTGGTTAAATTTTGTGGTTAAATTAGGCCACGGTTTCTGCTGCCAGAAGATAAATAGTATCACTGCTACTCTTTCCACTGGTATAGGCTTCTCAGACACCAACAGCAAACATAGACAGCACTGAGACGCCAGGTATTCCAGATCCTCAAACAGAAAAACGACAAAAATGATGTTACTGCTATTTTCAGGTGTCAGCTCATCTCACTGGTTTCCAAGACTAAATTGCTGGATTCAGCACTCTGATCCCATCTTACTTATCTGAATTTTTGCTACAAAGGCTTGATTTTCATATCCTCTTTGATGCCTACAAAGATAAGAAATGAGTTTACTTCACATGGGATAAAACATCATTCTAGTAACTTCCACGATGAGAGCAGCTGACTGAAATCAGAGATGGGGTGGCTTGTACAGGCTGTGTGGCTTCAGCAGCACTCTTCTTTCTGCCCGGTATGGTGTCCTTCAGGCATGACTCCCTCCTCCTGCAGGGAGAAGGAACCGGTGCAGCACCGACCCAAGCCTGCCTGGCTCCCCAGCCAAACACGGCAGACAGGTTGTGCTGGGGGGACACAGCATCCTGCCAGCCATGCCAGACAAATTCCTAGCCAGCTGGGGCTGAGGCAAGAAGGAAGGATCTTCTCTCCTACCCTCCCCATCCTTGACCTTCCTGCCAGCTCTCTGGGGATTGCAGTGCAGCATCAGACTGGACAAGGGAATCGTGGGGCCAACTTCTTCTGAAGACATACATAGCCCAGAGCTGCATTCAGAATTACATAAGGGATGGATATACTGAGCAGAACCATTAAAAGAGAATTTCAACTACATTGTTAGGAATTTCTCCCCACAGAGTTGCCCATGTCAACTGCACACCAAGACAAACCAAGGCAGAGCCTTGGTGAGGCAGTCTGCTGGGAGCCTCCACACCTGCCCTTCCACACACTCTAACAATTAACAAACATTCCTGAGAAGAACTAGGGAACATGTCAGCTCTTAAAAACCCCCACAAAAGTACATGGACGTGGAGAGCATCAGGCTGAAACTGTGCAGTAAAAGGTACACTAAAATAAAAGGGCTCCACAAGCAGTGGAAGGGCTGACACCAGATTTCCTACGCACGTTCCCCTCTCCTGCTTCTTTCCCTTGTGCTACTGCCTCCCTATGAGCTGTGCACGTGGATACAGCAGAACATGGATCAAAAAACTCTGAAGATACAGTAATTTCTCAAAACTAAAGTTTAGACTGGAATTACATAAGGGACCACCTTCAAACAGCACGTATTTTTTTGGTTTAAAGCACGGTTAAGAAAGCTGTTGATTTAATTGAAGTTTTAGTGATAACAATCTCTCCCAGTTCTCATGAGCAACTGCTTTTAATAGAATTGAAATAAGCTTCATAGCGATTACCTTCAGCTGATGTTTTAAAAATAAGGCTATATAAAATTAGAACCAAAAGAATTAATACATTCATAATGAAGGTAAGGATAAATTACACTGTATTTGATAAATCTACTTCCCATGATTCAACGGGAAGCAAGCCAAGTAAGTTGTTTGACAGCATTTTTAACAGTCATAGATCTGACTGAAGAGTAAAATACAACAAAGACTCTTTAACAGTATTAAGTATCTTCTAACAAAGAAGAATTCTTTCTTTCTTTCTTTCTAGCATTCATACTTTAAATCAGAGTTCTGCTGGAGGGAACAAAGATTTCTGTATTTCTATAGCCAAATCTCAAATTTTCACATAGCTGTCCCCAGTACCATCAATACAAGGTTAGCACCACTCTACAATCTTTACTGCCTTATCAACAGTCTAAAGCTTTTAAAAATCTATATGCCTACAAAACCTCTGGGAGCTGTTACACATTGAGGATTTCACAGCATTATTGACCTGGGCAGCCTCTTTATCCTCAGTAAGTTATTTTAAGCAACTTTCTGCCAGCAAGCAAGTCTCTTTGTTAGGCTTTGTCTGTACGATTGCTAAAGCACTGCTTTACAATACAGCACAAAAACAGGGAGCAACTAAGCAGAAACCAGAGTGAGGTCTGTCAAATTCTCTTTTTATTTATTTTTTCCCTCCACTTTCCTGTTATGCTTCTAATACCCTACAGATCACTGCCCTGCTTCCGGAAATTCTTCTATGCACCTGAGCCACCTCCTGAAAGGGGGCAGTGTGAATGCACAGCAGACAAAACAGACTGAATCCACGTGGTTTTGGGACCATGCCCTCTAACTTGCACACTTTCTTCTGCCTTGTTTATGTGTATACATACATATATATATATGTATATATATACAGCAGAGAAACAGAAGCTGGCAAGTGTATTTACCTACTGAGGAAGAAAATACACCACCTGGCTTGGGAGGTGAGGAAGAGAACAATAAAGAGGTAAATTTCTCATACTTCAAACTCATACCCTGAACATTCTGCTCTGTTCTTAAATCCCTTATCAGATAAAGGTCTCCAGCCTGAGGATCAGACTTCTTTGCCATGGTAGGAAAAGCAAATCTCAATCTGATACATATTGGCATACATCAAAAAGCAATCTCTGGGTCTTCTGCAGGCTCATGCCCGGAGGTATCAACAGAGAAGGCCAGTGCTAGCACAGCAGTCTTCCTTGGATGTAACTTATGAACAGCCACAGTTGAGCAGTCACATCCATGCTTCTTCTACTTTTCTACCTACAGAAATATTTACGAGGCAATCCTGTTTCAGGGAGCAGTTCTTGCTTGTACTTTTACTCTGAAGCTTCCTATCTTGAAAGCTTATGTGCTTGGTGACCCGTACTATGCCTTGGAGTCATCAGAACCACTAAGACCTCACTTGTTTTAATTCAAGGGCACATCATAAAATCTACTCAACTGACAGCCCACACAGGCACAGAGAAGATTTAGACTTGATACCAACTTCTGTATCACACTTGATAACTAGACTCTAAGCTGACAGCCAAGATACACAGTAGAAGCTGCCCAGGGAGAAGGGTAAAAGAAGAGATTTAAACTTCAATCCACAAAGTCTTTGCTAGTGGTATTTTATTTCTGAGTATTAGATCAACTTTCCTATTTCCTTGATAAACCTGTACCTTGTGGAGAGAATGGAAAGAATGGATGTTTTTTAAGTTATCAATTCCATAATGCTTGCAAGTACCATAAAAACAGCTTTTAACCAATGTCCTATGGAAATAACTAAATCAGCACTGACATCTTTCTGCTACTTAACATAGTTAAAGGTTGGCAAAACCAGCAGACACAACGAGTAAGTAACCTGTCAATCCTGTGTTATTCTAGATAAAGCAGAGACGTATTCCAATTATCTGCACCTTACTTCCAATGGTTCTGCGTCAAAAATACAGCACATAATCTGCTCCATATAGCTGTCAATCAAATGGGCAAATTCCCTTCAGCTTTCATTGCAGGTATGTCTAAAGCAATTGCACTTTGCAAGGGTATCCCAAGATTAATAACAAAACTTTAATTCAAATCACAGATTTTTCTCTGCAAGCAATAAAAAATGTTGCTACACTGATAGCATTAGAAAGCTTCTTACTTCCTGTTTCTGTTTGCTTCAGGAAAAGGGTCACTCAGCACTTAGAAATGGAACAAGCAAAAAGGGGTTTCATCAGCCTAAGTGTTATGGATGTCAGCTGCTTAACAGACCTGACCTTGTACAAACCTGCTCACCTCCCTGAGTTCTATGAGCTTAAAAAAAAATCCAAGGACAAAGAGGGAAGGTGTAAAAACTCTGCTTAGGGAGACCATACAGCAAGACATTCAGACCACTCCAAGACAATGCAGAATAGTTTTGCAACATTACTAGTGTATTAACTGCCATATTTACATCTAAGAAAACAGAAGTCAAGAACTGCATTTCAAATGACAGCAATCCAACAGGAAGCAACACTTTAACATAAACATCTATTCAGCTAGCAGTACAGAATGCTCATATTATTTTAATAGAAAACGTACAGGAGTGATCAAGAATAAACTTCTCCTTTAAAAGGGCAGGACATGAAGTGTGCAAATCAGGTTCCCTCATAAACATACATGAGCAAATTAGATCAGGAAGTTATCAATAAATACAACTCTTCAAACAACTCAAATGGAAGCAGCTTTTTATGGCAAGTTGAGGAAGAAGAACATAAGGAGGCAATTGCAACATGTTACATCATGGAAGGCAGCATTTGATTATTTGCTTTGACAAGAGAAAACATCAGAAAAGCACTTTCCTATGCCTTTCTCAGGGACAACAACTGAAGAAGGGCAGATGATGACCAAGCAGCATTTGAGAACTGAGAAGGTGAAGATCATTTCTGCTGAAAATTAAAGTCATGTCACTTCATTTAACTTCATAGTGACATGATAAACAAAAACCACTAGGCAGAGGAACAGAATAGCTACTGTCATTTGATAAATGAGAGTCATCAACCAATTTCATTTAAGAAACATGAGTCTGTACTGGACACATCCCACCAAAACTAATGATACTTGTCCAGTGAAATACATAACTGCACTTTGCTTGCAGAAAAAAGAAGTCTTATCAAGATATGGTGACACCTCTTGAGTTTGCAGTGCTGAAACTGCTCACCTCACAGCCTGACAGAGCACAGCCCCTCTGGAGACAGGGACTGTCCTTCCCCCCCAATTGCTTGTGCACACACACAGCCCCACACAGCAATCCCCTGGGAAGCCTCTAATGGGCTGGGAGAGCCGATTACTACTGGCTTACAGCTCAGATGTGTGCAACTGAAAGGCTTAACAAGCCTCCAGTTCATTCTTTTTAAATTAGTTTGAAGTGGGGGAAATGAATGGTTATGAAGAACATCACCTAAAAAAGTGACATAAAACACAGCACAAAGCAGTGGGACAATGCTTCAGGTCTCACTTTCTGGAATGAGGTCTGTGTCAGAAGCCTCGATGCCTCCCAGAAAGGCAGAATTTGCTTTTTATTTTCTCTCCAAACACCATGTCCTTCATGAGGTGGTTTACAATTTTAAGAAGAAAGACCAAGCCATGCTCTGCAGGTCTAATATTATCAAAATCTCCTTTGGAGGTCACTTCCTTTTCTATGGCAGGCCATGGGGCAGAAAGGAGAGAAGGTCCATCCCACCTGACCCCTGGCCATGGCACCAGTAGCTCCTGGCCCTGGTAAAACCACTGCTCCTCACATGCTCCATCTCAGCAGCCACCGGATTCAGGCAGACAGCAAACAGCACCAGGAGCCAAAGGCATCCCCTCAGGCAAGCTGCAGCCTGCTTTCACAGAAAATTTCAGCAGCACTTTCTTCATTACTTTCCCAGCAGGGCCAGTTTGAAGAGGCACAACATTTGCATTCAGACAGAAAAAAAACCTCATTTTATCATCAGAAAGCTGTGGATAGCTTGCATCAGCAAGCTATCTCCAGGCACATGCTCACTGGATACTAATTTGTTCCCACTCACTTTGTGGCAGCTCCAATGCAAGCCCAACCATGCACTGGCCAGCCACCAGGACTTGGTTTTTTGAAACCCTATTTTGTGAGGATGGGAGAGGGTTGTGTTGCTCCCCTCTCTGTGTTCATTACCACCACATTTCAGAGGTAACACAAAATGGAAAGCACTTGGGTTGGGAACAGCCAAAAGCAGTCCTTCAGCACTTGCTGGAAAAAAGGATAAAAGTGGCACTTAAAGATCTGACCACAAAACCTCAGTACATATAGACCATATATTGAGGGATGGGTTCAATAGTACTGCTTTTTTTGTCTGCTCTCTTTTAAAATCAATACATGAGGTTCAAATAAAGGGATATTTTAGGATACCTCACAGCATTGCTCCACTTTATAATATCTTAGGAAATTAACTTAATATCCATGATTGATGTACAAACAAGATATTTAGTATCCTATATATCTTGGGATGTCCCATTATCAATTTATAATCAGCCCTATCATCTATAAATTAAAGCTCATGTCACTGAGTTGCTAAAAGGAACAAGCTTCTCCCTGACTTTCAAGCCTCCTCCACTGAATTGCACAGCTGAAGGGTTTCCATTTTGTTGGAGAAGGTTGTCATTCATGACATTATGCAGCACAGAAGGAGCCAAACAGATTAAATGGACATCTGCATTTCCAATCTGCTATAAAAGTGGTTTAATACCAAGCTGTGTTTAAACAGTAAAACTGTCTGCAATTTCTGCTCTATAATCTGTGAGTAATCAATCAGTCTCAATGCTGAGCTTCCATTACTGCTTCTCTGCAAGTAGATGGAAAAATTTCCAAGGCACATACTTCTTTATTTATACCCCAACACTAAAGAGGAATTAAACACAGATTCAGTCTGCATTCACAGTGATCCTGGCACACGTCAAGTCTCAGGCTTGTATTTTCAAAGCAAAGCACAGAAAGTACTGTGAAACACCCAGTTATGGCAGCTATTTGGCATTTTACTTCCCCTCTGAATGCACCATTGCAATAAATACCCTGAGGACTTGCCAAAACAAAACAGAGTAACCTATTAGAGCCCTCATCCTCATACTCTGAAACCTCAGAAGAGAGGTGCTCAAAGAAAGCACAGGATGCAGCTGTGGTCCCATGCCACCAATGGAGTCTGGCTGCTCTGTCTGGAAGCCATCCCAAGCAACAGCATCAAACTCCACATCTTTCTCAGACTTGTTGCTTGATTTTGTAATGACTGTGGGATTAAGACTCTGGTGCTGGGGATTCAAAGGCTTACTTCTTTTAACAATGCAATCTGTGCTGACAAATTTTGCTTAACATATAAGTGTCCCTTGCTCTTGAGAGCTACACAGACAATGCAGAAAAGCTATGCAGATCAGCAGCTGGCCTCCCTGCTCAAGAAAACTGAAGGTGTTTCCATTTAAGCAGGGGAAGACCAAGAAGGAGACATGGGCACTCTAACCCAGGATTCTGACAGGATTCAGGTTGGAGTGAGGCCAGAGCTAAAGACAGGTAGCTCCCAGAGGCTCAGTGTACCTTGTGACAGGGTCACACCTGGATTACACTGCTGAGCAGGCCCAGGCCATCCCTCTTACGCAAGAGATGGCTTCCAGAGTGGATTAATGCTTAGCCTTTCCACCTTCCTTAATTCTGTTGTGCACAGGTTGTGTGCAGAGTTCTCTCTGACATGGTATATAAAGCATGACTAACATCCAGCACCTGTTCACGCCTTTGATACCAAAAAGGTGACACCTTGACCCCTGCTCCAGTGCCAGGCTTCATGGGACAGAGACCCTTGCTTTTACTGAAGTCGTTATACAGGCTGTCCCACAAACACACTAGGTTACACCATTCAATTCAGTGTGGCAGAAGTGAAACAGTTCTCCCTAACAGGGCATCAGTGCTTGAATTCACACATCTCAGCTCACAACTAGTTTAAAAGCACCACCTGCCCCCTGTATTTATTCATCAATAAATCCTGAGTGTCTTGCAAGTGCCCAGCATGGTGGGCTGGATCAGGAGCTCAGAAGATGGGCACTGCTCCTCACTCAGCTCTGCTGTTGCCTGCAGTCACCAAACCTCAATGGTGTCTCCTACATGGGATGGGGGCTTCAGCCAGCCTCACAGGAAGTTTCACAGCCTGAAACACAACATAAGCCTTGGATAAAACCTAATATATTTTTCCCCTGTTATCTGCATCTACTCCTAACTAGCTGTGTCCCTCTGTTTGGCACAGGGAGACAAAGGATCAAAGCAAGTCCTTGAAGAGGCATACACACATGCCTTTCCCTCTCAATACCTATGTACAGTTAGGTTTAATCACTACAAATAGAGTTTTCAGTTGAAATTTTGAATCCACTGGCCTCATACTGGTTTATCCAATTCAGAGCTTTGGCACTCTCGGATGAGACTAAGGAGGTGGGGAGACAAAGCCACTGTGTATTTCAAGCACCTAATTTTACTTCTATTCCAAGCAGATAAATTTAGGACCAAAAGGTCCTTCTACACATCAATGGAGAGAGGCATACTCCAGCAGGGTGCTCACAGTCCCGATTTTATGTTTGAATTCAGACTCCTCAGTTAACAGTTGAACAGTCTTTCTAACATGTGGTAAGCAAGGGAGTAAAGCTCTGACTGAAACAGCATGTATGACATCAGGTTCCAGTAGGTTTGAGTGAGTTTTGGAATAATGGTGGAGAGGCACATTACAAAACCAGCAGATCATCTGCATCTTCCAAGGGAACAATTACTGTGACAGCAGCACATTTACAAGACTCAGGAAAAACCTCAGTATCTCACAGTTGCCATGAGATGTGCTGAAGAAAAACCCAAACCCCATGACTTGGGGCTCCAGACACATACTTGTGCAACTGATGGTTTCAATAAGAGACCTCTGTTCATTTGCAATGACACAGTATAACCCAATGGAGTAGGTGACTTGTCCCTGGGCTGGAAGAGCAAGTGCTCATTTCTCTGGACAGATTATAAGGAAGGGGGAAAATAGCAACCACAGCATAATTCCTGACTGCAGAGCTCTTTCAGCAAGAAGCAGCTGTATTTCTCTGGCCCCGTACAACAGCAGCTCTTCCAGCTATATAAGCACCTGGATGCCACTGTCATGAAACTAAACATGCAGACTTAGCTATATAGAAAATCAATTCTGCTGGATAATTAGCACCGCATTATGTGCAAAAAAAAATTCTTCCAGGTAAATGTTTTATCTTTTCCTCTGCTTCTTACAGTCACTCGTTGACTGCTATGAAAATCATATTCTTCCACACTTGGAGAACTACAACTCTCCTCCAGCTCTTAATTTTACCCTGTACAGTCATGAAATCAATAGTAACATAGATCCATTCTAAATGCCATCTAGTGTATATGGGAGAATGCATGCTGAATGTAGTAATGCTTTAGAAACAAGATTTTTCATGTGCCACTTTGAGGAAAGGAAACTAAAGGAGTAGCTGCATTGTGATACAGTCACTGAAATCATCAAGACACACAACTACTCAGACTTGTGCTATCCCAGAAGGATGTAATGGTTTGTAAAACCTTCAGACTCTGTATTCTGTGTATTTTACTGCATCTTCTCAGGCACAATGAGAATGAAGTGTAATGTACTAAAGCTTAAAATTAAACATCCTGTATCTATCATGCCACGGGACAGAAACCAGTCAAACCAGTTCAAAATTCACAGTTCTCTTCTATGTAAAAGAGCCTTGTATACCTATCAGTTACAGAACAGCAGAAAAATTGACCTAAGGCCAAACTCCAAAAGGGAGTTGTGTTTGTGTCAAAAAGTGCTTGAAGTTTCTTGTAATTATACACACCTATTCTACCTGCAGACAAATAAGAACTTACTCCCACAGTATAAGACAGCACTCCAGTTCCTATTCCTGTGCCACCTTCTTCACTTTAGACCCAGGCTACTGATAAATGCCCACGCAGTATGAAAACCCCCTAAGGATACCTGCATATAATGCACTTACAAACAACGGTGTCCTGGTCAGTACAGATTAAATTACCTTACAGTGTCTTAGAAAACCTTCCAAAAGGGACAAACTGTCCTAATGTAATAGGAGGCTGTGGGAACAAACAAGGCGAGAACAAAACAAGACAATTATACAAAAGCAACTTCCCAACAAATGTCTGAGAGGCAATTACAGGATACTGGCTGCTTCCTGGCCCCAAGCTGAAGTACCATCGCTCTTCATCAGTGACAGGGAAAAAGGAAAAGAGAAAAAGCACAAACAAGCATGGAGAATTTAAAACCCATTCCTGGAGAGCTCAAACTGCCCACAGGGTGAGGCTTAAAGTGGGGCATTCAGCTTCAGAGACACATACTTTTAGGCAGGTATTTGTATTGAGCTCCGTGCCCAAAATCCTATTTTAATCACTGGAAGTCTTGTAGCTGTGGCCAGGGGAGTCCTGTTGAGCTTCTGAAACACAGGCACCTGGCAGTGGTTGAGATGCCTCAGGCACACTGCCTCGTTCCCAGCTCCTGCTCCAGATGGACATGTGCCTCCTGCAGGTCCCAGCACACCTTCCAGGACTAGACCGTGTGAACCTCCCAGTGCTAGAAGGTATCTCAAATGTCACAGAAAAGTTAAGATTATTTATCTTCTGTCCTGTGCTGGGAGGGCTGGATTAGCAGGCAGCAGGAGAAGGCTGTCTCTGAACTGGGGACTGGTGGCATACAAGACAAAAGACCCTGAATGAAGTTGTGCAGATGTCTGAAACACTTCTGGAATGCTCAGCTTTGCAACATAAACAAAGTCTGGCTTGTCACCCTTCAGTGACAGACCCCTGCACTGTAAGACAAGCTTTGGAGAGCCAAATCCCCACCTGCTCCTCACAGCAGCAGACATCAACCTAAACTTCTGCATCCCGTGTGTGCAAGATGATTACACACAGGATAAAAGACCTATGCTCAGAATTTTTTTCCCCATCATGGTGTTTTTTTTAACTAAAAATTCCAGGCACAGAAAGTTTCCAAACCTTCAAAGTGAATTTAAGTAACCTGTTGCTTCAAGAAGTGAAAAGACCACTAATGCCTTTGTAACACAAATCTATTAGACAATATTTTTAAGAACTAGAAAACCAAGGATCCAAATCTTTGCCCTCCTCCCCACAACTTCAATTTGCCTAAACTGGTTATTCTTGCTTCTGTGAGAATCCGCAAGAGAACCCTGAGAATCTGCAATAGCTCCTGCACCAGAGAAGGGTGAGCTCTTCCAGTGGAGCTTTTCTATAGATCAGTAAGTTCCCCTTACCCCTGTTGCCTCCAACATATCCATGTCAGAGGCTGTGGGAGTGCAGGCTGCTGCATCAGCCACAGCTTCTTGCAGAAGGAACAATCCTCCTCCCCTTTGCCGTAGTGAAAAATATGTTAGGAAGGACAAGAAGGCTGCAATCCTGAGCTAGATCTTATATAAAATGAGCAGCTGAAGACAGCAAAGTGAAGCATTACCAACTGTATCAAAACACATAGAGATCTTACTTAGAGAGTTTCCCATTGTACAGATCATCATTGTACACATCATCAGCCATACTTATATGGACATCAGCAAAAAAATGTTGGTGAACATCTCATTCTTTCTTCAAGGCCATAAAGACAGGTCCAGGCAGAATTTGCCCAGACTGATACCTTATTACTGATGTTTCTGTCTTGGCTGGATTAAACCAGAAACTGGCCAGACACGAGAGCTGATAGTAGCTCTCCCTTCCTCATCAAGGTGGTGATGAAAGCTCCAAATAAGGCTTCCAAAATAAATCCTACTATGACATTTTTAGGGCGTAGGCACACCCCAAAACCGCAAAAACCAACAAGAGGGCTTTTGTTCTCTTGACTGAAGTCCAAGCATTTCAGAGCACTCCACTAAAGACCAACCAGAAAGGCTTCCTATTACCTTCCTTCCCAAGCTCTCAAAAACATTAGCAATGGCATTTTTCTTCAACCATAAATCAGACTGTCTACTAACACACTGCAGCATGGTATGCAGAATTTAATTTATACAGGCAGTCAAGAAGGGAAAAAAAAAAAAAATACTGTATACCATGCCTTGTTCACTTCTATTAAAAATAGGCTTTTTGCTTTATTGCAGTAATTCCAAAGGGGATAAAAGGACAATTTTAGATTTAAAAAAAAACCAAAAGCCTGTATACACCTATACACACAAAAGAAACACATTCAAAACCCCATTCACAAAATCCAGCCATCACCAGAAAAGGACAAGTCCCAGATTTTAATTCCTTTATAGGGCTTGGATTCTGTGATTAAATTAAACATATGAGCAATTAACTTTCGTGAAAGTATCATATAAGCTTTACTGCATATACAATTAGGAAGCCTGGACAGCTTCCTACAGAACAGCCATTCCCACAGGGGCTTTTAATTTCTTTTCAATACAAATACCTCTTATGACGAACAGAAAACAATCTGAAACTCCTCACAACAGCCTGAGGATCACAGCACAGGCTGTGGCATGGGGGAAGGGAGAGAGGATTTTTTTTTTTTAATCTTTAATTAGAAATTCAGTCAAACTTTTAATCTTTATTTAGAAATTTAGAAAACTTGCTATACTTCTAAATTTCTTTGATTTTCCCATGAAGTGTGGTTGCTGCAATAACAGTACCAGGTATCTAGAAGTCAATAGCAAGCTGCTGTGGTCTGTATTTTTAGGGCAGAAAACACGTTCCAAGTTTAAACTTGCTCAATGAACTGTATTATCTGGGCCTAAATTTTTTCATGGGTAAAGCAAGACATCATTTAAATGTTTCTACTGTTTTCAGATACACAGGCAAGACATTTGTTTGTGTCTTCCTGATACGGCCTTGAACCAGCAGCATTAAATCAAATGTCTCTTACTTAAGGAAGGAATGAGCATTATTTTCAAAATAGATCCAGCATAAGCATTACATGTAAATTTAGAATTAGTTATTTGGGGCAACTTTCTTAAAAAGCAAAATCTTAGGGCTGCTTCTGGCAACAGAAAAAAACACCTTCATTTTGTTGGAGCTACTGACTGAGAGATGTCCCCTCTTCAGCACCTGTAATGAAACCCACAGTGCTGGTTTTGGCTGGGATAGAACTTGTTTTCTTCACAGTGGTTAGTATGGGACAGTGTTTCGAGTTTGTGCTAAACACAGGGTTGACAATATAGTTATATAGTTTAAACAATATAATTTTTGTTATTGCTGGGCAGGGCTTAAACACAGAGTCAAGGCCTTTCCTGCTTTTCATACTGCCACAGTGGCAGAGGGCTGGGGTTATATGGGAGGCTGGGAGGAGACACAGCCTGGACAGGGGACCCAAACTGACCAAAGAGATATTCCATAACATGACATTATGCTCAGCAAATAAACTGGGGAGAAGGAGGAAAAGAGAAATGTTTGCAATGATGGCGTTTGTCCTCCTGAGTCACCCTTACACCTGATGGGGCCCTGCTCTCCTGGAGATGGCTGCCCATGGGAAGTTGTGAATTAATTCCTTGCTTAGCTTTGCTTGTGTGCACGGCTTTTGCTTTCCCTATGAAACTGTCTTCATTCCAAGCCACGAGTTTTCCAGCTTTTACCCTTCAGCTTCTCTCTCTGATCTCACTTGGTGGTTGGTTGCTGGATGGGTTAAACCATGACACCCCACACCCTGTATGTGCTGAATCCAAAGCACAGACAGTATTACTGCCCTTGGAGAGGTAGCCTTAAATTATGGGAACTTGTTCCTGACAACCACTGACAAAAGAAAAAAAAAGTAAGTTCGGGCTTTAGCATATTCCTTTAAGGTTACAGGTTGTTGAAACACTGAAGCCAAACCTGAGGGATTTTTTTTCCCTCAGAAATAATTAAATCACATTAGCAAAAAAAAATAGAGCAGAGGTAGCATACAAACCTATCTTTTACACTGGACACTAATGGAAAAGGATATAAAACCAAATAAGTTTAGGAAAACATTAACCTTAATTATACAGTGAAAATCCATAGCCGGTAAAACAATCATCCACATCTAATACCTACTTATTATGTGCCCTAAGTAACACTGAGTACCTAGCTCGAGAGAACCTCTGCTTAAAAATGAAATGTAAAAAAACTGAAGCGCAATAAGCCTCCACAATTTAAAGGCAGCGCACCTAAATACAGTCATGAAACCACAGTCGTACTACAGCATCTCATCTGAGATTGCACTTAGAAAGAGATGCCATTAGAGGAACAAATTTATTAGAAGAGAATGCAGCAATTCCTGCCAAGCTGTTTGACAGAAACCAGGCACCTATATAACCTAATCTGAACAACTTCCCATTACCAATACCACTTCCTAAAAGGAAGGCATTAAGGTTGAGGGCTCTCACAGCAGCTACCACAATTCACTACACAGAGCAAAGCAATCTAGCAGAATTTCTTTTCTAAAAAGTGAAATGGTCATCCGAAGATGTCTTTCCAAATCAGAATTATTTAATGCTTCTTAATAGAGAAGGACTTGTAGCACACTATAGAATTTGCAAGTAATTTAGTTTTTACAGGCACTCAAATGGGACTTGTTATCCAGCCCCCCTCCTTCTACCTTAGCTCTTGGCCATGCTGAAGGCAACAGTGCTGTCACTTATGCTTTAGATAAAGAGACCTCAGTGCTCAGTCAGTGCTGTGGCGAGAAATACTCTGACACAGCGTGGATCTGTACTTTTATCTCTTTGCAATCTCATTGAAGACTACAGCTTTCTTTTACACAGCTGAAGTATCAAGTTCTAGCAAGGAGGCTGTAACACTGAGCTCTCAGTACTTACCTCTCCTGAAACTCAGATTACTAGGAAAAAAATGCTCCCCTCTTATTAGCCTTTTATAATGAAATAGCTATTCATAGATTCCTGAAATACCTGCAATTCTTTTCATTCACTAGGAAGAAACTCATATAAAGCTTAATGAATTGCAGAAACATTATACACTAACGAAGGCAAGATGCTTCAAGAAACAGGAGGAATGCTCATTCAGCATCGCACAACACTGAAAAAATTATAAAAAGTAACAATGTTAAAAAAGGTGTATTTTATAAAAAGTTCCCACAAAATATATGTAAGGGATACAGAAACAGAAAACTGACTTATAATGCATATGCTTTCTAAAATTGAGTAGTTTGAATTATTGGAAGAGAATAAAAAAATAGGAGGCAATGGTAAAATACTGTTCTTTCCATATAAACCTGTCATAAACTATAAATTATACTTGCCTTGTCAACTTCTTCAAAAGGCCAGTGAAGCAGAGTGAGGTGACATGCTAACAGAAATCCCACACTGCAGATTACACTGTGCTCTCAAACTCACACAGCACCTTTTGTGAGGTGTATTCCTGTGGCATAACTGAGAGGAGAGAGACCCAAAGCCGAAGCCTCACTTGGAAAAGGCAAGATGGAAAAACTTGCTCTGCCTATTTTGCTTTTCTCAGCATTATTCCAGCAGGTGTCACAGACTCTGAAGGATAAATAGAGTTCATATTAACAGCTGGCACCAGCTAAGTCACCACACCAATACAATTTGGAAACCTGCTTCCCCAGGAGTCACACCAGAAGCACGGCTGCTGGAATTTGTCAAATAAAGCAGATCTGCCAAAAAGAAAAAACATTTTGCCATGTAGCCTACACTAGTTACTGCTATTTCCCAGATGCCACCCTCCCTGTGTTGCTGGTCAGGCAGCCTCAGGAGCAGACCAGCCCTCCATTGCCAAGGACAGACCCACCCATGGCAGCAGTGAGAAAAATAGAGACAAGGAAAGAAGGAAAAGATATACTAGGGCAGGTGAAATAAAGGGGCAATTTCCCACTACAGCTTCTCTTCAATAGCATACCTCAAATTTTACAGTAGCAAAGGCAACTAGTAGCAAAGATGAATGATAAAAAGGTTGAGCAACTGCAAAAACAAAATATGATGAATCAAGCAGTGACTGCAGAAAGGCAGTGTTTCATCACTAATACACCCCAAGAGGATAAATGATGGTCAAAGTCCTATTACATGACAATTCAGCCACCTGGGAATTCAAACAGTTAGCAGTCAGATCTTTTTTTAATCATCTGTCAGGCCTATCAGCAGAGAGGGAAGGATTTGACAAAGCCAAATCCTCTGAAACAGAGCAGAACTGACTGTGGGCTTCAGAGGTAGGATCTTAGTGCACTCACTGAGCAGTATGTCCCTACAAATCCTGGGGTGAAACCAGTGGCTTCAGAGGAACACACGAGCGAGCAGTTTCACACAAATCCTTGACTTCAATAAACCAGAACTCATCTGTGCCTAATCTACATGGGACAAGGCACCAAGGCTTCTCTGGTAGGAAACAGCAGAACCAGAAATACAAACAGCTTCCAGGGACAGTGAGTATGTTAACAGCAGAATGAGGGTCTCAGTCACATGTGACACAGATTTGGGGGAATCACTCTGCAACATTGCTGATGTTCATGTGCACCAGTACCTATACCTGGTGTGAGCTGGCCAACTCAGTGCTAGACCAAAGCCTACAGCTGCAGGTTCCCAGATGGCACAGTGAGACTCCAGCCCTTGCAAACACCCACTGATCTTGCCCTGAAGAGTATCCTTAAGCAAGGGCAAGGCAGTGGCCATCTGAAAGCCTGGGCTTCAGCCAGGCCTGTGTGGCAGTACCAGGAGCAGGGAGACACCATGGGTTAATCCCTACACTGGTTAGTAATTTGAGTCTGGGGCAGGGGTGAGGATCTGTGAAGAGAGAAGAGCAGGCAATTGCCAGTTATCAAGGAAAAAAAGCATGGCTGCTTCACAAATATGTAGTAAAGAGAGCTTGGAATGGAAAGTATTACTTAACTGAAATAGGAATATGACAAGTTTTAATTCAGTCACACACAGGAATGGCAAGTTAACAGAGTTACACTGGTTTCCTTCATGTGAAGCAAAGAAACATCCTTTCTTCCAATGAAGATTTGTTAAGACTCATGAACTTCTGTCATTTTCATTTCCCCTCTCAAGGGCTGACCGAAGTAAGTGAGCCAGCACTTGTACAGCACTTTCTTCTGGAGTTACTCATCTTTTCCACTGAGATAATTTCATGTTTGCCTGCAGTGATCTGTGTCCCCCCTCTCAGCTGCATTCCTAACTTTTATTACTAAACACAGGACGTAAACTGCCTCCACTATATAACATTTACTTTTTATAGGAAGCAACAGTTCCTAAGACAAACTTGCAAGCAGCCAGCTGCCTGTTCTCTGCATTTGTCAGCTTCTCCTGCTCAGCCTGCTCCTCTCAACACAACACTTCGTGACTTCACTTTAATTCCATCTTTTCACTGACACAACACTGAATAAAGCAACCAGTGCAGTGTTAGTCTAAGCGTTCACACCATTCCATGCTTATAATGAATTTTGTACCCTTCTCTCTTCCCACCAGAGCACTAAAATTGCTTATATTACTTTGTAAGTTCATAAACAAACTAAGCAGTAGACAACAGCATGCTCTAGCCTGTCTTGGATCAATCAAAAACTGTGAAAACACTTAATGGAGCAATTTAATAAAGCAAACAAACCCTCCAAGGAACGTACTTGGTCAGTTTTGGCCCTGTACCCTGCTATTACTTTTGGATTTTGCTCGCATGACTCTGAACTTGGACCTTTATCAGATGCCTGCACTCATGTCTCACTTTTCACACAACAAGGAGTCCCACCAGGGACCCCATCTGGGCTTGCTAACTTAGAGCATGTGCTTAAGTCATGGACTGCATCTGATTTGCTTTTTCAAAACTTTTAATTCATGCTGAAAAGAAGTGCTCTGAAAACACACTTTCTCTTTATTTTTTATTTTATTTACTTATTTACAACTCCAAAATACTTTAGGACACCACACAAGTAAGTCCTTGCACTTTAACCCCTACAATATTTTTATTTAGCAGCATCAACATTTGAGTGGTCCTGAACATGAGATACATGCAAGAGAAACAAAAGAATAACATCTGGGATGCATCTAACCTGAACATCACCACCAGCCTCTCCAGGCAGTACCTACTGCACACATCCAACATGAGGCCCAGCAGGAGCCCACCTGTCACAACACAAATGCTATCATAATTACACAGAATTTTATTTAAAGGTCAACAATCATCAGAAGCTGAAGAAATACAAGTGAGGTGATAGATCAACCAGTATTTAGTGTTATGCAACCAAAAGACCTTTTTTCAGCAGTATCTAGTCATAAGTAGAAACAGGATTTTCCTAAATCCCAGCAAAATAAAGACCATTATCCAGCAGAGCAAAGCTCGTCCACTAACAGATGTGGACTCCTGCACAAGGAATCACTGCCATTGCAACCTCTCTCCCTTGATGACTGAAATCCTCAAGCATCCTAATTTACCTTGGCTTCATTTAATGATGCCACATGGCCAAGCCATGGCTGCTGGCCCACAGGCAGCCCTTATGGCCATCACATGCCAATGGCAGGGCCACCCAGATGCCCTGGAGTGGGAGGAGGAAAGGCTCAGGGACCACGGGGCAGTGTGGGGCTCCCAGCCACATGCCCAGCTCACCTGCTGCCCTTCCAGAACACAGCTGGCAGCAGAACCATGAGCCTCCAAGCCACCCCAGCCCTCCTCCACCTCTGCAGAGGTGACAAGGGGGCTTGGGGCACAAGCCCCAGGGGAAGCTGGCGGCAGGGCGCAGGCAAGAGGGTTGTCCACCCTACTGTGGGCACTAGGGATGCTCTTGGGAAATTAGGACAGTCACAGTTCTCTGAATGCCCTTCGGCCAGTTCAAGCATCCACTTAATTTGGGGGTTAATTTCATTAAGCCATAAGCATGAAACAGTCAATGTTTCTTTGCATCTATCAAAGTTATCGATGGATACCAAGCATGAACAAAGCACTTTCCTTTCTCACATAAATGAAGTTTTGCTAAATGTACATCCTGTGTGCACACAGAAATATAGCTACAGAAAATGGCTTGGTTTGGAAGAAGAGTGAAGAGAGCTGTGAGCATGTAAGGAACTGTTGTTTTTTTTTGAAGAATCACTTTCGTGATGTCTATTTAAAATAAATCTCTTTTGAAAGGCATAGTAATGAAGTTCTGCATGCTTGTCACTATGCACTTTTACAGGACATCAAAGCATTTCTTTTCTTTGCTGAGATGCCACCTAAACTTCTATCTTTTTCTGTCACACCATATTTATTTTTGTTGCTCAATGTTTATTCCTCTATAAATCAAAGTAGTAGAAAAATAGATGTGCATGTATTTATTATCAAAACAAGTAACAGGTCAGCTATCCTTGTCATGCTTTCACTCTAAGAAAAACAACACCTTTCCATATGCTCCTTCCTACCTGAGGTTATTCCATCCTTCAGTGTCTCCAAAGCTCTAGCTTTATTTTTTTTTTCTTTTTCCTCTCTGGAATAAGATCTCCAATTCCTACAACACACACTTCACTGAAGTCAGTGGCATTTGCTCAGGTACAACCAACAGTAAAAGCAATACTAAGTATCCCAACGGAAATTAGTAAATGCTCTAGTAAATTTTGTTCAGAAGCAGACAAGGCAAAAGTTGCTATTAACATGAGCTACTTTATGCTGCACTGCTCACATATTCAACACTGAGCACCATCTTGATCCCAATTCTTTGGTTTTGGTGGCAGTAACTAGACTAACACTGATGTGACGGAGGGGGAGAAACAAATACTTGTTTGTGGAAAAGAGGAAAGGAAGAAAAAAGTCATCCTATGGCAATATACAGCTTACAAAACTGTTTTTTCCTATACAGATTCAGAACATAATCATGTTTTACAAAGCCCAAATCAATGTATTTTTATCCAGAGGATACCAGAAAGTTGAGGTTTATTCATTTCTACAACTTTTCTCTTTGCATTCAACCAAGACAACATCAGGTTAGGTTTCCCCATAACATAACTGGCTGCAAGGTCAGCCCGTACTTCCCCAAAAGCAGAGGAGTTCCTGAATGCCCTGGTGAGGCTGCCAGGCTGCCCATATCATCCTTAGAACGTAATGGTCACCGTGCACATGATGGAAGAGTCTGGGAAGAAACAGGCACACAACCGCAGGCACATGGCCCCAGTGCTGCTGTTCACCCACAGCATGCTCAAGAAGGAGCCACTGCCCTTTGCTGCATTGCATGAATGCCTGCAGCTACCAGATGAATTATGCATTTGGGATAGCACTGGTTTCTATTTTCGTGGTGCTGAGATGGCCATGTGCAGCTGGAGGACTGGACTGTATTTTTTTCCAAGCAGAAGACTTAAAATACTTCCAAGTTTGCTGCCTGAGGGTGGGAAAGCAGCTTATGCTATAAAACAAGAACCTTCTCACGTTGTTATGAGAGGTTCTAATTTAATGTAACTGGGGTAATGGCTAGCCAATTTTAAGCGGGTGGTTTGGTTTAAATATTAACTCTGGTGGTACATAAGGCTTTATTCAAAGGGTAAATTCAGCTGCATAGTGACAGTCACAGTTTACAAACCACGTGTAACGCAGCAGAGAACTGCCTTGTAATTAGGCCCTTGAAAGTTACTTTTAATCCTCAGTTTCATATGCTACAGTCTCTTGTAAAAAAAGAAATAAAACCTCACACGGAGCAAACTGTCTGAAATTAATAAAATAAGAGGTACTGACTTTTTTATACAGTAGAAGTATGTAACTAAATCCGTCTCCATAATCCAGGCAGATCATGCTGATGCGTGGAAATCCCTGAACTGCTGGGCAACAGAAACTGTACATTTGAAAAAGTAAAGTCTCTAACTTGTTTTGATTCCTCAAGGCAAATCTGCAGCAAACTGCCAGTTAATGCATGAGCAAAATACCACTTACCAATCATTTCTTTTCAAGCACCCATCCCAAGCTGTTGTTTGAGGCTAGATTGCTACACCTTGCTGATCATGGCAAAACCAGTTCAGATTTTGGGGCCGATCTTTTCTTTTGCTTTGTTTGTACCTAGTCTGCTGTTATTTAAGAAACAAACAATACAATTCTGGGAAATTCCTTTTGGTTCCCTCTTGTTCTGCATTATAAATGGAGTTTTGCCTTTGCCATCAAACAGCCATAATGCATACGCATGAATTACTGTTTTCCTGTCCTGTAGAAAATCCTGCCTGCTCCAGCCTGAACTCTATATGCATTCACACGTTCTGGATATTCTGGAAAATGGTATCTGTAGTACACCCAGATATCCTCTGATACTAAAGCAGAACATCAATCCCAAACAGACTAATGCTTCGCTTCAGTACTGCTTTCCTACTTTCCTCTCCACAAAGACTCTGGTCCTAAAAAGACACCTGTCAATTCTGGATGCTTAAGCTTCAGAGGTGAATCTACTGACATTTAAAACCAGACTTTAAAAAGAAAAATATGTTCAGAAACTCAGCTGTGTGACATACATAACATTCACCTAAATTCATCAGGAAAAAACCACAGCATTGCTCGAGTAGATAATTCATTTCAATCCTCCCTGAGAAACAAACAAAATTTGTATCTCTAAAAGGATTTGTCTTGGAGAACTAACCCCTTTCTGAGTGCTGGGAAGTGCCAGATACGCACATCTCCATCCAGACCCACTGACAAGCACTGAAAAGGGACATTCCAACAGCAAGCAAAAAGCAGCAGGTGGGAAAGACATTGCCTCATGTAGATCTGGGCAGGGAGGGCAGGAAGAGATGCCTTCCCAGCTGAAGCTGCCTCCCAGAGAACCTCATTCATCACACATGAATGACTGATATTTAGCAGCTAATAAATATTTATTAGGTAAGAGCTAACTAAGTTTTAATAGCTCATTTAAAATATTAGCTAATTTTCACCATGTAAGTAAGAATTTATAACCATATGCACTGTAATGCATAGACTTCAACTTGGTCAATTCATATGCTGAAAGCCCTAAACAACCTAGATTTTCAAAGATAAAACTGGTAAGATACAGGTACTGTACATAACTGACTTGCTGTTGCTGCAGAAGGAGCTAGAAATTCCATAGTTTATGCTTAAGTATTGCCATGACAGCCATATCAGTTCAGATGTTAAACACTACAATGGGTATTTGTGCTTGTTTTCCACCCAATCAGTCAGCTCCACCTTGCCAGTCTGTCCCATTTCTTCTCCTAGTGAAGGTGGTCCTCTGTTCTCACAAGAGCTACACAAGAACATCCCCACTTCCCTGGGTCATCTTTCTGAAGTCCCACAAACAAATCTACCATGACCTTCTCCCTCATCTCCTACGCTATGTGCAACACTATCATGCTTCCCTGATGAAGAATGGGTTTGGAGGAGGTGAGCAGCTCAGTGAGAAGTCAGCTCTTTCACCTTCTGGCACACGTACTGGGAATGACCATGCCATGTACCCACTCACTTTCCATCAGTCCTTCACTTGGCTCTTGGACAGAGTAGAGCGAAGAAATGACTGCAGCCACATCCTCCATTCAACAAAAACACAAACAAACAAAAGACCCCAACAAAAACAAAAGGAATCAAAAGTTACAGCACATGGATTTTCTTCAAAGTTTTCCCTCCTTTCCAGGGAAAGCTGCCTCTCTCCTATCTAATGTTGCAGCCACTTCCAAAACACGCATAGTCTTCTGGAATGGCATTAATTAACAGTTGTGAGCAGTCACAGAATGATTTTCAGCGTGTAAAGTCACACCATGGCTCTTATCTTTCCGTGTGTCTCTCCATCCAACTTTCTCTGTGCCCTCTGTACACACAGAACATCAGCAGCAGTAACACAGCATTACACCATCTCCTCTACAAAACTTTCAGCAGGGGTTGACACTTTTTATTAGTTGAGGGAAGATCTCTACACAGTGGAAATAGAGACACCCAAACCAGCTCTGTTAGCAGGAGTCAGCTGAGAGGTAAAAGTAAATGGAAGTTGATACCTTTTTCCCACAGAAAGTGCTGAGACACCACCACTGGAGTTCTAGGCTACTTCACCCCTAGTTTACGCTAATTTTACTAGAAATCCAGTGTATTTATTTAATGTACATCAATCCAGCCATTATCATAGAATTAAAAAGTAATTTTAGATTAATGAAACATGGAGGAAAAATACTTGGATTTGGTATCTGTGGTATTTCCAAGACTGCCTGGAATTGCAATCACAATGACGAGAGTATGACAAGGCAGATCCACAGATACTCTCAAAATTAGGCTCCTTACCAAAATACATATTTACTTGTTTGACCATGATGCTGCCAAGAGACACACTGTCCTTTTGGAAAATGTCATCCATTTCACAACTTTCCCAAAAATACACTTTCTTATGCTTTTGTGAACACCCTAGCATACAAACACAAGCGTCAAAAATACAAGAAAACTAAGAGTCACAGACTGCCAAGTTTCTTAATCACAGGTTTCTTCTCCCAGCATTAGAAAGAAATAAATCCTGCTCTGCCTGGCATGCCAGTGTATTATTTTAAATAAGTAGAAGGGCTGAAAGAAAGTGTCCCTTCATTTCTCAAACCCCAAGAGAAAATTGAGAAGTTATTTCCAGAGCATGCACTCAATGACCATCCAGTGAAGCCTATTCATTTTGGTCAGTCATCATAAGTCCTGCACCACACCTAATGAACACACTGGCTTCTTCTGATGCATAAAAATAAGTATCAAAAAAGAAAACAAAACAGGCCTAAAGATCTTATTAAAACAGCTCTCTAATTTCCTTGGTTTGTTCCTCCTCCACTGAAGATGTCACCTCATGCAAGAAGTCAGCTTTATAGTTTCAGATTCTGCTTACATTTGAAAACAAAAAAACATCAAGTATTTGGAGAACAGGGACATATGAGGTCTCTGCTACACAAGCAGGGACTTGGCACACCCCAGTCATCCTCCTGCAAAGCTTAAATAGTTCTCCAGGAAAGCCTGGATGCATCATCCAGTCTTCTGCTGATGGGGAATTTGTTATTGGGGTGCCCTGTGCTCTACATCTTCTATGAGCAAAAATTATGAGGTACCAAACTTGTTTGTCAGTTCTTCATGCTTTCTTACTACCAAGCAGTTTCTCCACTTCAAAATAAATATCTTCCAAGAGTCTCTGCAGAGCATAGGCTTCATTCAAGTTAGGTGTGACTGAGAAAAGATAAAAGGATAAACTAGGTGTTTTGAAATAGCCAAGCAGCTGCAACCTAGAAAACACTAAGTTCATGCTCTACCAATAACTTAACTCTCATCCCATTTCTTTGCCCTGACTGGAGTATCAGCAGTGCTCAGAGCATACTCTAAACTCAGGAAACATTTCATGTAATTGACCACAAATGAAGTAACTCAGACATGCTTTTCCGTAAGCTGGAGAGGCTCTCTGGTCAGAGAAAGGTGGGGTTTCAGTCACACTGGCAGTGCAGAGAACTGGGAGGGCTCCACGGAGGGAGAAAGGAAGGAGTCTCCCGCAAACCCCACAGCTGGAGGCTGCCCAGCTTCCCTCCTGTAACAGTCAGCTGTTAAAATATAACCAGTCAAACTCCTAGTGCACTTTTTCAGACCTGTGTGAGTTAAGTTTGACTCATGATTTTCTCAGAGTTCTTTACTGCTTCTTCTTGCCCTTCCTAACCAGAAAGGGGATGTGGCAGTTGGATGTAACAGCTAAAGCTATGCTTTCTGTACACTTCAGCTCAGCAATTAGAAGATTATTCTTGGCTTTACCCCCTGCAATTTTTAAGTCTCTTATTCCTGCTGTCTCTACAGATTCAGGCTTCCCAGTTCAACCTCCCTTCTTCCTATGCTGTCTGTCGTGACAGACCCTTCCTCAGATGCCAGAGAAAGGGTCCCTCTGCCCTGTAAGCACAGCTTACAGCCCTCTGACTGCTCTCAGAGTATGCCTCTGGCAGGCAAAACACTAATAATTCTTTCTGAAGGGGTGAATATTAAGAAAAGGCTTTGTACCTAATGATTATTCCCAAAATTTTACTGGAAGTCCCACAATAAAGCCCAGGACCAGCATATTCCAATAGTCTTATTTATCCCATTCTTTCACATAAACTTCTTCCCTACACAGGCCTGCCCTTCATTACTGGAAATAAACTGCACCCAAACTTTAGCAAGGTATTTTTGTGGGGTTTTTTTCTGTGGCTGACACCCACATGAGGTTTTGTTTAAAATAAAATAAACTTATTATTCAAAGGGAGGTAAAAATAGAGCTCAGGGAGGACTCTCATAGCCTGCTCCTCAAACAAGGCTTCTCCTGCACAACACATCAAGGCTATTTCAAGAAGCACCTCCCATTTTTCACCCCTGAGTACGTCGAAGTGTGTCAGCTTAAGAAGCCAAAGAAAGAAATGGTTACTTAAGGGCAAGTGCAAATACCTTGAAGGGGTGGGAGGGAGACAGGGCTGGGTTAACAGGTTGCTCACTGCCCAGGGGATGGAGAGGTGTGCATCCACACAGCAGCTGCTGAGCCACAGATAATCCCACCCTGTGCTCCCTGTGCCAGGCTCAGCATCTCCAGTGGGAGCACAAGCACTTCCCCTGCACTGCAGCCATGGTCATCAGCCCATGCACATCTTCACACCCCTGGGGGAGCAACACTCAACATTTTCCTCTCTGGTATCCATGGAGAGAGAGAGATTAGCACTCCTGTATTTCATTAGCCAAGAGTGCTAAGTAATCCACCAACTCGTGCAAAGAGTAAAAGCTCTGAGGTTAATGTATTTGGTGAGGCTCTGTTGAATGCCTTGGGATATTTTGTTTCAGTATAGCATAAGGAAAGCAGCTGTCAACTTGATTACAGTGCCCTCGGTAATCTGACACTTCAGCTAGTCCCAGCTTCAGACAGCTCCTCCTCCATTTGAGCAAACACAGTTACTGATCACTTAAACAGACAAATGGTGATTTGCACAAAATAAGTTTTGAAGTGAGGCTGCAGAACAGAGAAGGAGCAATTTGCACCCATCATTCCCATCCTTTCGCAGTCAGAAGGGAGAACACAGAACACAGAAGTCTTCCAAGAAAATCCAAAGAACAGAGAGAAATGCCAAGCTGCAACATTTGGCTCCACACACTCACTTTCCAAAAAGCCAGGGGGATGAGGGATGCAGTGCTCAAACCATCCATGTCTGGTTAAACGTTTGGTTTGCGTGCTCCAGTGCTGTGGAATGGACACAGCTGATGAGTCAAAGATGGAATTAGCATCCCTGATACAGCAACTCTTTTCCAGCCCAAGCCAGTCACCTCCAGGCTTCTCCTTTAATTAAGGTCTGGCCAAGACATGTCAGCAGTCCAGCATCCCCTTCCTGCCAACAGCTCTGCCAATACTTTGGTCACTCACAACCAACTCCTCCCCACTCCCTCTTTTTCATTGCTGTTAGCTGAGTGAGCAGAAGGATTCCTGAGAGTGGGCAAACGCCCAGAGCCAGCCCAGTTTTTCATCTACCTTTTCTTCTACTCTTGGATCTTGTACTTGCAACATGAGACTGAACAGCAGTGCCAATGCTAACAGTTACCTTTTGTGCCTGATAGCACAAAAGCAGCAGGAGGGAAAGAAAAAAATCAGTCTAATGAGGTTGGAAGCACATGAGATTGCAAAGAAAAAGAGCAAATAAATAACTTAAGGCATAAATTACAATAAAGTGCACTATAGTTACCATGTACTGTGCAGTATTGCTCAGAAATATCACCAGCACAAGTTAAAACATCCCACACTGAACAAAAAGCAACATTTCTGGTAGGAAACTGGTAGTCATACACCACCGCTGTGGTGATAATGGCATGAGAAATCGTACAAGTGACAGGTCAGACAGAATTTAAAAGCCTTCAGTTTGTGTTGCTTTGTTAGTTTTTATCTTCTGATACAAACAGTCTACACCAACACAGACAATAACACAGAGCACTGCCCATCCCAGCAGTACACTCTATTTTGCCCGCTGTTGAAAAATAAACTTGTTTTCTCCTCATTTTCTTTTGAAGACAGAAGTCCATTAAGATGTCTTACATCTGCTTTGATTTATCCAGAGGAAAGTCAAAGCACTTATGCTTTATGCTTTAATTTATAAATTTACATAGCTACATGGACAATGCCATATAATTTAATGATTTATTTCCCTTGAAAAGAAAGCAAACTTTTAAATAAAAGCTGCTTTACATTTTAGAGGTTTTCACCAAAACAGAAGTTCAGCATAATATGAAGCCTTTACTCAAAGGTACAGAGCCAGCACTAAACTTCAATTAATCACAAAAAGATGTAGCAAATAAAAAGAAGTCTTAAGGAAAGCTGACTGACAACTGCAAAACACAGGAGGACATGTCTCTGATAAAATGAATGTCTTTTCTGTTAAGCTGAGTACTATATTTACCACCTGGCCTGCAAGGGCTGCTTTTATTCAAAAACTCTGCAGTAAAAGATACGCACAAGTAGAGGATGAAGACTTTATCACTGAAACCTTCTGCAAGAAGTTAGGGGAATGAGAAAGACTCACACACTTCTGCAGCAAAATTAGGTCAGGACGCCTTTGAACAGCTCCATTTGAAGGCTGTGCCAGACTTCAGATCAAATACTTTTTAGTGCATTAGACCCAATGGCTTAAGAGATGAACTTCTATACTGCTGATAATTATTACTGGTATTATGAATTGCTGCTTCCCTCTCCACCTGTGGGTAATTATAAATAGCCTAGATTTTCCAATCCCTGACATATGCAACTTGGTTAACAGCACTTCCAAAACCTATCCTTTATAACCACAGGTCACACATTTCAAATATGACAACCACGTTAACTCCACAGAGATTGCTAAATCATGACTTGCCCCACACATGCTCTTCTCTAAATACTCTCTGAATAGACAGAGATGGCTACATGGCATTAGCATCACAGTAATTAACAATGTGAAGCTGTAAAGTGCCAAGCTGGTGATTCAAATGCAAACCTGCCTCTGCCTTGCTGTGCCTAGGTACAGCCCTGGACTGTGCAACCAGGGAACATCACTGCCCATGGCTCCATCACCTCCTGATGGGGCTGGTGCTCTCCTCCATGCCAGCTCTTGCTCTTTGATGGCCTTCAGGGCTATCCCTAAATAAAACAGTCCAGTAGCCAAGCTGGGAAGGCAAAAGACAAGGAAACGTCCCCAGATATGTAAGGCAGTTAATTATACACCTCTTCTCTGCTCAGCTTTACTGTTCACACTCTGAAGAATGGACAACAGAGCCCACCAGCCCCATATCCAGTCATGTTTGTGTAAATTTTCATTAAAAAAATCAATCTATAAATAACCTACAGTGCCTAAACCTCAAAGCTGTTTCATCAAGTCATTCAAATTTTAAGTTTCTAAAAATTCAGTCTTTTCCTCAGGTTTTTTAAGCTCTTAAAATTCACAGGTGAATTCACTCTAGGAGTCTTGGTCCTTGGGAGGGTTGTTAAGATACACCGAAACATCCTACTCCAGTTTCCTACTGCTCCTTGTTTCGCTCTCCTGTTAGGTGACACTACTAATTGTACAGCTGCTACAGCTAGCTGCCAGAGACTGCTCTAAGGAGGTTTTCCAATTAGATTAGCTGAATTGAATAATGAGAGAGAGAGAGAGACAGAGATTAGCTTTTTCTGTGCATCACTAGGAAGCCACAGAGAAATCCCCAAAAATACTCTTGCTAATCCTCCCTTAGGACCCCTCATCTCTGATCACAAATACAGAAATGCCACGTGAATGACTTTACTACATGGGAACTGTGCCAGTTTCATAGCAAGGGATCCTACCCACTTTTTTTAAGACTGACAGTGTCTGAAGTTTACTCCTCAGTCCTCATCAGGTTCCTCAAGTCAAATACATTTACCCATGTAAACCAGGAGGAGGCAAGCCTCAGATCTTAGGTGAAACAACAAGAAATGTCAAAGAAGCATCACAGAGACTCCTACCTTTACTTTATAGAACCACTACATTCCTTTCCCTAAAGTAAGGGGGCGTTTTGCCATTACCTAAAGCTTCCAAATTCTTTCAGTGCAGACAGAGAAGGTCAGAGGAAAAAAGTAAAAAGTTAAATACTTTCTAGCACATGAAGTCAGCAGCATCACAAAATATTCACAAACCCAGAGGACTTCTTTAACCCACAGAAAACATTCATGGTTCTCAAAAAAAGTATAAGAAAATCTACATCACTATTAAGTTTATGCCACCAGACGAGACCTACAGCAAGATTCCAAGTCACCAGCTTTTGGTTAAATAGAAGAGATATGGTCAAGCAACACTGGTCAAGCACAAAACCCAAACCAGCCAAGGGTAGAATAAGCTTTTCAGGCTGTGAATTACTGTAAAAACCAAAACAAAAGAAAGGTAATTTCCCTTTTCTAGTGCCCACAGTTGCGAAACAGACAAGAAGTGGCATTTTCATGGCAGCAATTAAGAGTACTGTCTTGAATCATTTTGGATCAAATGCTTCATGTTATCAGGAGCTCAGAAGTTCCCTTCATCAGAGAGCCCCAGTGGAATGGGCATACAACTGCCTCTCCACGACAGCAGAAAGGCTATTTATTACTGAGCTGAGCCCCATCAAAGCCAAGATTCCTCTTGCAGACACAGCCCTGCTCTTCAGCATGGCAGAGCTGGTTGGGCTAAAGAGCACCAGAGAAAAACATCTGCAGTAGGCAGTACAACTGGAGACAATGAGCCAACTCCAAGGCCCTGTCTCCTCCAGCACCTGCACACTTTAATAAGGAGGTAAGTCTGTTTTTAACAGGAGGCCAGGGAACCTACCTTCCTCACCATCAAACCCTGCACAGTCAGACCATCAAGCAATACTGAGATGTCAAAACATTATCCAAACACGAATCATGAGTCTTCATTATTTAAGGCTGTTAAATAATGTATCTCTTCATAATCAGTTATCAGACTTGCTCCCTCTTCCAACACCTTCCTGCCATTCCTCTCCTCTGCATACCAACGGATGCTCTGTGCTGCAGGCAGGACCACAGCTCCTACCACAAGAGCAGAAAACATCTCATGGTTTGCCAGAGGGTTCTGTCACTGCCAAACTCTCTGGAAATTTCTGGAGACATCTGTCATGCTTCCATGCAGCAGACAGACATGTCCACTGAAATATTTTGGTCAAAAGCCATAAAAAGGCACATTCAATCGCAACACAGATTGATAATTTTTGCTGAGCCAAGGGTCCATTCAGGTCACATGCAGCTCTAGTGGGACCTCCCAGCATTTGAAAAGAACACCTTTTGTTTAAGGCTTTTTTTCTTGGTAAGTAAAGTCAGAGAGGCTGCTCCTTCCACACTAATTCAGGCCAAAAAATTATTAACATAATTTTGAGAGAAATTTTGTTCTGCTTATTTAACTGGGAAGCATGTTCTGTGGGGCATTTCTTTTCCTGACACTTGAAAGACACACATACAAGAGCATAAAATAATTTAAATATATGTAAAATAGAGCTCAGTATAGAATAAAGTTCGATATAAAACACATAAACACACAAAGTTTCTAAGACATTTCAAGCTAGAACTGCAACAGCTGGAGAGAGGTCAGTGCTGAATGCTCTGTGGAAGACAGTCTCTGTGAACACATAATTTCAAAAGTACCCCAAGAGGTTTAATTTCATGACATTTTAGATGTCCCATTAAAAAAAAAAATCAGTCTTCATGGATGAGAAATAATCAAAGAGCACACATCTGGAAAATCATTAACAGCTTCACCAAAGACAAGAATTTAGAATATATACATGGCACTTTAATAACTTTTCCTGTCTATCTCCAGGACTAGCCATTTTTCTTGTTATACCATGGAGAAGGAGATTTGTGAGTTGCACATGCTACAGATGCTTAAGCTACCAATTATTCTAAAGCATTAATCTTCTAACTTTGGACACTGCCTCAGCAGTGCCTGAGAACTTTACACCTTCTCTCAATGACATTTACACAAGCCTGTAACTAGCACAACCAAATTTCACACGTGCTGCTCATAGACGTTCCTTCTTGCTGGACAAACACTTTCCTTCGTGCTTGCACTGCCACCATGGGCAAGTACCAAGTGCCTCTGAACTCCCAAATGAGAGAAGATTCAGTTCCACAGACAGGACAGAACCTGAAGGTTTTGCAATCTCCCTTCCATAAAAATTGCCAGAATCTTGCTTCTCAGCAGCATTATCTTATGCACATCCTCGCTGTAGGAATTATATGTTATTACTATTATTTATAGGACTAAGACATATCTATTTTTATTTATGCAATATCACAAATTTATATTCAATGGAAGCTCAGTTTCTGGCTTTCCCAAAGATGGTGTGTGTTTCCATTACTTTGAACTACCTTCACCTTTACCCTTTGCTTCCCTTGCAAGTTTTCATTTTGAATAATAACACCATTAATGTCACACCTCAGTGACTATGTATTTGAACATGGAACTGTACTTGAAAAGGATTTTGAATGGAAAGGCTTTGTGGATGCTTTCACCTGGTAATCAGTTTAAGTGACACACTGATTCTGGAATCTCTGCATCCAGAGTAAGCACAAATAAATAACCTGGGAAAGGAAGAATCTGTCTCCTGGACATCGCTCATCTCTGCAGCCTGCAACACACAGCATATATTCAAACCCATTTCTAGCCTTCCCCTGCAGACCCCAGTACAAAATGCAAACAGGACTCTGCTCTTAAAGCCAAAATACATCAAGTGTGTGGGGTTGGGCTGTGCCCTCCAGGTACTGGGTCCAGCCAGCTACTCCTGCAGATATTGAAGAATCAACACAGCTGGAATTAAAGCAGCTCAGCCCAGAGAAAGAGGAAATCTTGCTTCTACTTGTATAATTAATGGAAGGACAGAAGCAGACATATGAGAAGAGATCCTGTTGAAGGTGGCAGAGGCAAGACCTGGTTAGGTTATTCATTCATGCAGCAGTGAGTATGATACATTTTTTTGTTCTCTATTGAAACATCCCTAGTCTTGAGGCTACACTGGTCATGCACCCAGCTGCTCCCTGGGAAGTAGTTCATCTCCCAGGATCTATTACTTTAGCAGCGCTCTTTCCTACAGCTCTGTGAGAGTCAGTCCTCTCACTCCACACAGACAGTCACATTTCTGAAATACACTTCAAATAACAGGGTCACCTCACACTGATCTGAAAGGTGGCAAGTGACTTCCATTAGTGTGAAAGCACCTCTAGAGAAAATTATGCCTTATTATGGTTAATCAAACAGGAACAAAATATATCTGCCAACACAGTATTTAAATACAGACAATATATTCTGGTTGTTAATCACAATGCTGGCTTCTGAACATTTTGATTCTGTGCCTGTGTATACCACGGGCTATTTGACCTTCTACAAGTCCCTCTGTCTCCTTACTATTAATAAAAGTACAATGTATTTATCTTCATGCTCACAACTCAAACACAGCCAAACAGGTTTTTATTTGAACTTCCCCAAATCAATTCACCTTGGGAACAAAACAATTGAGCTCAGAAGGGAGATTTCTGAAGAAGTTGTTTATATATAAACTAAAAATAGTGATTTCACATGGAGCATCCAGCTCAGACTTCAGTTAAGCCCAGTTTATATATATGACACTCTAATTGCCTATCTATAGACAAGGCCAATTTCTGCAGATTCATCACCACCCTATTAGCCATTATTTCACTTTAACTGAAACTCCTGCTTGAGACATCAACAAAAATAATTTGCTCAGCGCAAATGCACTTGTTGCAAATGGCTGTTAAATGCTACGTTTTCTCCTACTGCAATCAGTATTCCAGTACATCTGAGGATTACATGTATTCTGTATTTCTGCCTAAATATCTAGTATGCTTTTGAAAGCATCCCCCAGGGCTGAGCTAATCAAGAAAACAACATACATACAGAGAACTGTCATTATTAGAGGGTCTAACACTAATGCAGTCTGTGCTCAAGAGATTGCAACTTATAATTCAATGTGAGCAGGAGAAATCATGTTCCCAAATCACTGAATAGTGTCATGTAACCTATGAATAAAATTACTAGTCCTGAAAATATTATAGACAGCAATTTATTACCATCTTGTAAGCATGAACTGAAGAGAACCAAACAAGCTGATCACAGAATAGCCTCCAGTAATTCCCTCATGCTTCCTACAACACTGACTGCAAAGTGACTTGAATGTGGACCAAATCACTTGCTCATGACTTGTGCATCCTCTCTCAAATGCAGCAGCACAGAGGGCATCTTTATGACTCAGATTCAAGTAGGGTCTTATATGAGGCCTCAAATAAGCCTGCCCATCTCAAACATAACATTTATTTTAAAAATCACAGTCTGTCATATCTATTCAGAAGACAAAAGAGCACTTCTCCATAACTAGACAAGAGCTCTTTGTTCAGCTGTTGAGCCTTATTAAAGCCTGCAATTCTTTGCTGTAAGCAAGATGTTTAAATTGCTCAATGGCAAAACTCAATTTGGTGAGGAAATGTAATTAATAAATGCCATCCATATGCCTCTGCTTGACATTTTATAAAGACAACTCGCCATGAAGAGCAGTGCAAATGGAGAGCTCTGCAAACAACTGGCTCCTCTGCAGGCTCTTCTCCAAGCTCAGGAAGCCCTGCCAAAATGCCACATTGCCCACCAAGGATGGCAGGTAGCTCTCCACCATCCAGCCCTCCCTCCCAGAGGTATTAGATCATGGCTGTGTGTCTGACAAGTGACTTCTCACAACTTGCACCTCTACTAGTCAAGAAGTTAGGTTTTTATATTGTCATCCTGAGATTACACTTAATTTAGGACTATAGGAACTTAGATTCACCAAACCTCCAAGCAAATCCCAGACTTACTCCACACTCTCCCAAAGTCCACCACCTTTATTCCATTAGCTGCAGTAACTGTCTCAAACCTACCACACAGGTGTTATCTGCCCAAGAACCACAATCCCAGCACCCAACTTCAAACCCTAAGATATTTGTCCTGACTTGTTCCTGAAGATGATGCTCTCATCTACTTCCTTGATAAGGATCTAGGAAAAAATGCAGAGAAAGTATCTCTGCACTTCAGTCCTCAATACTAAGTCAGCTCCAAGTTCCAATGCAGACCTCAGAGCTAAGACATTAAGAAGAGGAACTTTAGTGTTTCATCTTGGGTCAAGATTCATCTGTTCTTTAAACAATAATCTAACCTAAGAGGGAAACCCATTTCCAGAAAGTGGCTCCTGAGAAAATCCATCTAAGGGGTGGCTGTAATACCCAAGACTGGTGGCAAACCCCAGAGCTCCCTGGAATTTCCAGTGCACGATGCATCCAACAGGCAGCTGTTGGATGGCAGAACCTAGAACTTCAGTCAGAGCAAGGGAAGCAGCTATGGCAGATTCCAGGTGTTGTCTAACCACAAAAAGCAATGGATGAACATTTATTAATACTGCAGTGAGAAGAGAAAGTACATGTGAATTGGAGGTGGGTAGAAATAAATGAAGACTGAAAAACCTGTCTTTGGAACATATTTGACAAAGCAAATTTAACACACATAGGAGAGACACACACAGCATATAAATCTAAATACCAGCTATCTCTTCAGCCCTTCTTTTTCTGTAATTACTATCTCTGAAGTCTAACTGCCTTTTTTTTAAAAAAATCTCTCCTCTCCAACACACTATCAATTTTCCAAATTCCAAAACCAAAGTAACCGTTAGAAACAAATGTAGGAAAATTACAGCATCATGCTTCTCAAATACTAAATACTTCTGAAAAATATACCAAATATTACTCTTGGATCATCTTTCAATGATTATATTTACGCCAACAACTCAGTGGTCAGATGCTTACACAAGAAACTGAAAGACCACTTAGAGTGATGCCCCAATGCTCTGTTTCACTGAAAGTCCCAAATCCAGCCCCACACGCATGTATTGATGATGTGAAGCAGTCTCCAGACTCCAGAAGCTTCCTGGGGAGAGAATGGACTTAACCTTCTGTGAGGAGAGCAGCACCATAACACTACAGTATGCAGCACAACCTACTAGCCAGTAGAGTTTCTCAATGTGCACTTGGGCATGCAGAGAGGATCAGACTGTCACACAAGCTCTGGAAAACCATTCGTCCCACTGCTGCAAACTAGAACGAAATGGAAAGGTTTATCAGCCTCTTCCGAATGGGAGCTGACAACTACAGCTGGATACTTGGCACTGCTCTCTAGTGCTATTAAAATCAGCAAAAGCTGGCTCCCAGCATCATCAGGACTGGGCTCAAGGGCTCAACCTTTTAAAATGCACATCAGGCCTCTCACTCACTGAGTTTTCCTTTTCTTTCTAGCAGTTTCATGTCAGTGTCCTTCCCTCTCTTATAAGCACACCAAGAAACTTTCAGGGTAGCTAGAAAGCACATTTTTTGCCATTCAGCCAAGTCTGGGTGAATCCCCCACGTCCTTCCAGACCCCACTGTGATCTGATGTCTCACTGCACACTGTGCTGATGGCAGCAAACACTCGCAAGTCCCAGCTGCAATCCACCCGTCTTGGTGCAGGTGACGCTTGCCACCATGTGCAGGCTGGCACTAACAGGCTGGGCTCCTCTCACCCTCTCCATCACAGCCCTGTCCTGAAGCAGCTGCTCCCCCGGGGGAGCTGGCATGGCACGGCAGAGCACAGCTGCGGTGTGACAGCCCACGGCACAGCACACAGAGCACGCACCCAGCACCCACAAACCACTCCCGTGGGACCACTGGCAGGTCTCACTTACAGCACATTCCTAACGCTGTGCTAAAACCTTCTTGGCCCACCCCAGTAAGAGTGTTTGTTGGTTATGTGGACCAAACACAGGGAACTCGTGGCTTATTTAAAATACAAAATTTGCTCCATCTTCCCCCTCCTCTGCTCAAAAGACTCATAAATAATTTACTTCATCAAAAATGAGATTTTTACCTTATGGTTTTGTCTGAATAATGTCAATAAATAGCAGAATCTAAAAAGATGAAGAAATTTAAAGCTAAATCCATTTGACAGTAGTCTGGAGAGCTGGAAGGATTTTTTAAGCATCCATATAGAATTCCTCTTATGACAAGGACAGACTTCTGCAGAGAAGACAGATTTGGCATCTGTCTTTTCCCAGAGACTGGTCTACAAAATCCTATCTTAAGGGACTATAAAGCTGCTGCCAGGCACAGTTAAAGGAAAAAGAAGGGAGGTGAAAGAAAAGGAAAAAGACCAACCTCCTTTTACTTTTCCAGTCCCTGAACTTTCTGGCAGCGCTAAGGGCGCTGCAGCAGAGCCAGGCAGGGCTCTGCTCTCCCCACTGCCCCCTGAACCACACCGCGCCAGATACGCCCCAAAAACCCACCTCACACTGCCACAGTGCGTACATCCCGCGGCAAAATCCCAGCAAACTTAATACTTTACTAATTACTGTGGCAGTTTAATGGCTACTCCACCAGAGAACTTCGTACTAACAGCGCTTCTATAAAATTAAAGCATATTGCAGCTCATTAGCCAAGGGTGTTTCTACAGCACAGTTATACTTAGCGAAAACAAGGGTCAGTGTTCTACCCCAACCCTTTTTTAATCAGTCTTTAAGAAAAGTGTTTTGCAATTGTATCCTTAGAAATCCCTGATGATGAGCCAGATTTCATGAAGGCTGTGACTTGGCTAATTTACACAACAGCGAGAGAAGTTCAAAAATTAACCCAAGCTAGTGACATTATTTAGTTCAGTGAAGCGGCTCGTTTTAATTGGATTAAATTGTCATGGATTTTTTTAAATTTCATATTGAAACTTCAATTTATCATTTCCTAATATTTGCCCGACCACTGCATCAGCGTCATCTGCATATCCCCTTCCCTAAAGACAGTCTCAGATCCACAGATGGAAAAGACCAAAACCCTCTGGCCGGTCCTCGCCGGCTCCTGCCACGAAAGGGTGAGAGCGTTGGCCGGATAAAGGCTTTCCCAGAGGTACAAATCCCGGCAACAGAGCTAATTGCATTAAGCACAGGGCCCGGTTAGCGAATACACTGGTGGCGCGGAAAAAGTGTAAACAGCAGCATTATCCCAGCATCTCGCGGCAAGCCCGAGGGGAAGGGCCGGCCGGGTCCGCAGCAGGCGCCAGGACCGGGGGCTGGCCGGTGGATTGTGCAAGGGACGCTCCCGGGGCAGGCGGCGATGTCCTCGGGTGGCCGCTCGGACACGGACCGGCCCGGCGGCTCCCGGCGCTGGCCCGGGACGGGTACAAGCTCCGCTCCCGGCACCGGCCCCGCGGGCGCCGGGCAGCCGCCCCTCCTCCGGAGAGGCAGGGACAGAGGCACCGGGGAGGCTCCGGGGCCGGCTGGCGGCTGGGTCGTTGCGGCAAACTTCGGCCGAGGTTCGCTGGAGGGCGGCAGGGCGCTCCGCTCCGGCAGGGTGGTCCTCTCGGCTTCGTGGGGGTTTTTGGGGATTTTTGTTGGGTTGGTTGTTAGGGGTTTTTCTGAGTGGAGGGCTGTCTCTGTTTTTCTTTTCTTGGCGGGTGGGACGGAATAGTGCCTGCTGTTTGCAGACCGCTTAACTATCAACAGATGCCCCCCGAGCCAGCCCAGTGCCCCGCGGACGGTGATGCCACGGGGCAGGGCTCGGGCTGCCGGAGCCGAGGCTGNGGTCCGCCCCGCCCCGAGGCCCCCGCCCGGTCCCGCCCCGTCCCGCCCCGTCCCGTCCCGTCCCGTCCCGTCCCGTCCCGTGGCGCTGCCGCCGCCCCCTCCCCTCTGCCCCGGCACTCACCGGCTGCCCGGAGGCGCAGGCCACGAAGCTGACGGTGAGCGCCAGCCACACGCCCCGCATTATTCCCGCGGAGCCGGCGCGGCGGCCGCCGGGGGCCGGGCACAAAGGAGAAACCGGGGGCCGGCGGCGCTCGGCAGCGCCCGAGGGCGCGGGGCAGGGCCGGTGGCGCCCCGGGTCCG
>VZTT01066894.1:77698-126418 GCA_013400855.1 Buphagus erythrorhynchus
CGGGCCCGGTGCTTGGGGCGCGCGGGCTGCAGGCTGCGCGCTGCCGGCTCCGCCGCCCTCCCTCCGCCCCGAGTGCGCGGCGGCGGCGCCGCGGCTCCCAGTTAAACCCCGCAGAAATTCCTGCAGGATTACAACACAGATTGGCAGCTCCCCCAGCCAGTGGAAAGAAGCAGCGCGCCGCCACCGCCGTCTCTCGCCCCTCGCAAATTCAAGCAACTTTCCCCCCCCGCCTCCTCCTCCTCCTCCTCCTCCGCCCTGGTCTCCCCTCTCTCGTCCTCCCCCCCAGTGGAAAACAGGAGCAGCGCCGCGGTCCGGCTAAGAGAAGGCTGGCCCCGTATAAAATCGGGGACGTGGAAAGGCTCCCCCTTGTCAGGAGAAATCGGCCGCGTGTTTTCAGCAGCGCTGTGCTGCCGGGGTTCGCCCCGCTGCACCGCGCCACCCTCCCCGGCTAGCCTCGGTGGCAGCTCCAAGTGTCGGGAAAAAAGCAAAATGGAGGGGTCAAAAATCACGGGAAGCGGGGCTATCCCGAAAATGCCAGCTCATTGTAAATCCCCACTTAGCTTTCTGCCTCAGAATTCTTTCTTTTAGACTTTTCGCCCTCAACAAGAAGACTGGAAACTTTTAAGGGTGAGGGGCGGCAAAGTAAGAGAGGGCTGCGATTTGTAGCTAATTACAAGGATCCAGAAGCTATGTCTTCAAAATAAATATTGCAGGAATTGACAGCACCAAGAATGTGTGCTCCAGAAGGCAAAACAAGTCTTGCTACAACTAGTCCATGGTATTTCTCAACGGGGGAAAATGGTGCTTTTGCAGAGCTTAGGAGCCCGATCCACTTGCATATGCCAGTATGTTTCCACCACTGAACGTGTACATACATGACATCAATCATTGGACATGGGAAAGGAGCAATAACCAGGAAAGCAAAATATATCAGTCTCACTTGCAAACTACGACTGGTGATTTAAGTCAGAAGGTGGCAAACCGCGTTTTATCGTCTGAATCAAATGGTCACAAGGACCATAATGGTTTCTTTTGTTTGAGCAAAATCTATCCCTCTCAGAGGTCCCGAGCCCCGGAGAGGGCAAAAAAAGCCCAGGGAGATACCCTGGGGAGATATTTTTCCCAGGCAGATGTTTTTCCATGCCCTTCACTTTGCTTACCCTGTGCTCTGTGAAGGACTTTGGCCAACGGGTTGTGTTGAGATCCCAACCGCCTACAGCTCCCGATCTGGTTGCCTTCCTATCAAAACAGGCATGCCATGTAAGAAAATAAAACAATCTGGCAGAAGCAATCTCTCACCCCACTCATCACTTTCCCAGCCTCTCCCAGGCAAACACATCCCTGGCGATCCCTGTGCAGTGTGGGCGCGGTGGCTCAGTCTGTGCTGGGGAAAGGCAGGACCCTTCTCTCAGAGGGGAGGCTGGCTGTGCCTGGATTCTCTTACTGTGTGCGACCCACTCCCAGGAACGTGATACCTCTCAGCAGTTACCACACTTGCTATTTCTAGATCCACCTTCCGGACATGCCGTGTCATTGGTTTTTAGGCTGCGTTGCCCACTGAAATCCTACCAGATTTTCAGTGGTCTGCTCCTTGTTGGGGTCATACACACAGATTGTTTCCTATAATCTTTCAAAGTATTTTGCAGTATCCTCTTCCTTTGTAGGCAGCCGGATTTCAATTCAAGTAAGCAACAATTTCAGTGCTGTTTGATGAGGGTGAGTGAAGTACAGTGAAGCAAAGGGAGTAAAACTCCATTTGGGCAAAATCTGTATGACCTCACATAGGCATGGGATCTTACAGGCAGCCCAGTCTGCAGGGAGGGGAGAGATGAGGAGGTTGCAACTTGCCCCCAGTCAAGGGGGAAACCAGAAAAAGCATTCCTTGACAGTAGGAAAACAGAACGCCACATTAGAAACAAATAACATAAAAGACCAAATGTGAAGACAAAGATGCTGCATATGGGAAGCATCCTAAGGGTCATCAGACACCAAGGGGCAGGTGATTTACTACAACAGGGTATTTTTTTAAGCATTCTCTAACATTTTGAGCCTTCTTTAACAGGCATGTCTTTTAACATGTCAACTAATCTCAGCTTTACTTCCATGTTACAATGCATGATTATCAGGGTTTTACATACTTGGCAGAATCTATCAAAGATCAAAATATCATCTGCAACAAGCGAAGAGAAGGCCTTCCTCAGGCAAAGATGATGGCACCAAATGGGCTCCTCATGGACCAGCAGTGTACTTATGGGCAGTGCCCTTGAAGGTTCTGGGGCTAAGACCAGCAAATCCTCCAAATCCTTAAGCCTCTATGGGGACAATATCTGATGCTAAACATAAAGATAGACACACATTAATGCTAGAAGGAGCAGAACTAAAGACCAGAAGCCAGACAGATGATTTGAAAAGACAGAAATTACCATGAGGATTAAAAATAGAAAACAAATAACCCTTGTAGTTCACAGAAATAACAAAATATTGTCCTATGTCCCACTTACTTCCTCCCCACTCTCCTGAGTCTTCTGTCTGGAAGCACTGTGCAGCAGTAAGAGCATTTCCACATGTGGTCCCATGGAGAAGCAGCTGCAGGCCTGGGCATTTCTTACACAGACTGTCAGGCAGTGTTCACCACATTGCCTTTGTGTCACCCTGGGCCCCCCCAGCCCTTCAGTGGACACAGGCCACTCAATCACCACACCAACATTGAGTCAAACCAGGCAGGAGTGGGATTCAGGTGAGATTAAGAGACAAACTTCACCAAAGGCCATTTTTTATTTTTTTTTTCAAAATATGTTGTATGCTGGAAGGTTGTAAGAGGACCTCAAGCGTAGCATGTGCTGTGTGGTTATCAACTACAGAAGACCCAAATGTCCACCAAATTTGAAAATTCAGTTTTGGGTCTCTCCTAAGGGGGGAGTCTGGAATTTTAGGGAAGAGCCATGGTTAGAAATACATGGGAACTGTGCAAAAAGCAAGTTGGGAAATCTTGGGAATAAGTTTGCAGCCTATGGCTGCCAAGGCACCATTAAGGATACATGTGCATCACAATTTTTTGAGTGCTTCCCAAGCATTCATTTTTGCATGGCCAGTCCTGCAGGTGACTTGCACCACCAGCAGGGCTAAGGAAAGATATCTGCATGGAGAGGAGAGTTCCTAATAATGCCATTTCTCCATATTTGTTCAATAATACAGGTTGTGGTTGAGAACACTTGACTCAAAGCACAACCCTGAGCCTCACATCACAGTGGGTGACAAGGTGATGTTGGCCAGAGCTGATTGTTATGTAAATGACTGATGGTTGTATTTGTGCCCAGGATGGGAAAGCCTTGGCATCACATTCAAAGATCATAAGAGATGGCAAATTTTCTCAAATAACTTATTCAAAGACAGACAGAACCTGTGAAAAGGAAAAATACAGCTGACATTAAATCTGTTTGAAGCCACGCTGACAATGACCTGAAAAAACAACTTGGTACAATGTGTTGGTAGGACAGTTTAAAGAGATTTGTTACCACATCCCCAAACTCCCAAATTTTATGCTTCTAATTTAAGAACAATAGAACTGCTCATGTCTTCTATAAAAATGTCTGTAATATTTTTAAGTGCAGTTGTGTTCATTTCTGTAGTATAATCTGAATTCAGGAATGTGGTAAAATGGGACTGGTACTCATGGGGCCATTGAACCACAGGAGAGGTGCCAGCAATTTTTGGTAACACGTCAATGAATGATTTTTTGTGCATCAGTTCTTAAGAGTGTAATTACATGAACATGCATCCTTCCTCAACAGGCTCTTGTTCTAAAGGGTAGCTCTTCTGAGCCTCCCCAAAATACCCTGGGACATGCTTGCTTCTCTTTGATCCAGAGGCCTCTTTTGCTATGCAGTTTCTGAATCACAGATGTATGCAGGTTATTTAATTTTTATTATATCTATAGTTTTGTTTTGGTTAGATATGAAGTACAAAACATGTCTGCACATATCAGGCATCCCTGATAGGTGAATCAACAGCGCAGCAGGAGCTAAGGGCATTGCCAAGCAACCAGTGCTTGTTGTGTCTGCTGTGACCACTGGGACCTCACAGCTGGACTGTGTGGGGTTTGTAATGATGGGCTTTATATGAGTGCAGCAGAAAGTCTGAGCATGGCCTGCAACAACTGACAACAGAAACATGCAGTTGACAAAACTTTTTTTTGTTCATTTTTCATGGACAGGTAGAGTGGTGGGGGGGTAATAAGAAAATAAAAGGCTGGCATTAAAGGCAAAGCACAAGCAGCAGTCTCCTATGAAATGGTGGGTTGGGTGAAACAGTCCAAAAAGTAGCCTGGCCATGGTGCTGGTTTGTGTTTGTCACTGTGCAGCAAAAGGAGTGTCCATGCAAAGAGACAGAGCAGTGCACCTGGGCTGGGGGCTTTGCTCTGGTGAGGGGATGCAGAGGGGATGTGCAGGGCAGCAGGGGGATCCAGAGTCATCTGGGCTTATGGAGAATGGTGTCAGCCAGCTTTCCAGGAGAGTTACTTCCAGAAAGTCCCAACCCTTTCCTAGAGGGGAACATCTGAACCAGTCTTTCATCCAGATTCAAAGATGGCCTTTACACCTGGCATTTAAGTCCAGCTTTGGCAGCATCCTGAAGTAGGGCTCATCCCCTGCTATTCAGCAACCCCTTGAATCTTTTAAATGTAAAAAACCATGCCTCAAGTGCCTTGCTGATTTAAGAATCTCTTTCCTGGGGGCAATGCCTACCAAGAACCATAAGTAAAGTGAATGACACAATGCTGACAGCTAGAACTACCAAAAAAATTATGAAACTTGGCCAAAACCCATTTCTGTCCTGGGTACAAAAGCTTTATCATTGAACGTTAACTGCTGTAAGAAACTCGGTGTCACTTTGTGCTGGCCTCCTGAACAGGATAAAATTTACCACTCTGACAATTCTAGACAAAGCTATTGCACTTTTTCTTTTTTTTTTAAATTAGGACAAAATGTACCTTTAAAATAGAAAAGGTATTTCTTTATCTCTGAAAGTTCCATTTAGAGCCATGGCTCAATATTTGCCTGAGACATTTGCATACCTGAAAGTGTCTCATATGTGATGATCTCTGCAAATGAAATGCGTTGTTGATTTAGTTAATTATCCCAAAAGATGATATCATGGTTAAAGTTTGTATGCAGTACATCAGGAGAAAAATGCAGAAGGGTTGAATTGAAATAGATTTTAATACTGCAAGGTATACTGCTCCACTTAATGAAAGTCAGACATACATTTGGCTGCTGTTGCTAACTGAATAATACAAGTAATAACAGAAGCATCTATTCAATTCCTGATGAACATGAGTAATTTCCATTATCTTAAAATGTGTGGGAGTTATGAATTAGAGGTGTAGTGATTGCCCAACGCATTTTCATTATTATATCTTGTTGTCAGTTGTTTATACATTTGCCAAAGTTTAATACCTCAAACTGAAATTTCCTATACTGGGTATCAACCTCCAGCTGACTTTGTTTGTTTCATTTTGGTTTTGTTTTGCAAGTTTTATCAAGAATGGTGCATCTGTTTCCAAGACCAAGGTTAGGAGAAAGTATGTTATTTTGTCTATGGTAGTACAAATTCCCTCCAAAATTTCCCTGAGATGTTTTACCTCCATGCATGGAAGGAAAGCCCAAAAATTTGGCAAAAGAACCAACCAAACACCAGAAATTTTCTTTTCAACACATTTGGGAAATTATTCCCAGCTTTGGACCATGTCTAAGCATTACTGTCTTTGCAGTTTGTACATGCTCAGTAGAGACTTGTTAAATTCTCACATCTAAAAATCCCATCTAGGCCAGACATGTTCCAGCTCAGAGCCATAGAAATCTTTCTGTGCTTATTTGGTCTCCAAATAAAAGGGGTGTAGAGTTCCCCTTGGCACTTTTGAGACAAGGTCTGCTGTGTGTGCCTGTGCAGCAAGGGAAAAGAGAGGGGAATGTGGTTTACTCATGGAGGAATAAAGAGAGGGCAGTGGTTGTAGGAGTTGGAGACTGAAGAAGAAGAAAAAGGGGGATATAGGGGGAGATATGGGGAGGGAGAAGACAGGAGTGAGGGTAGAAGGAGACATTGGCACAGAGGGGCAAATGTCAGGACATCAGACCTATGGTAGGTGATACCTATGGGGCAGCAAGGGAGGAAAGCAGGGCTGTGCAGTGTCTGGGAGGAGAGGGGGAAGGATATAGTCCTGACCAAGACAAGGTGATAACTTCCATCATTGAAAAACTGCGTTCTCCTCCAGACCTTGAAATTACACTGCCAGATGTAAGGCACCATCTTCCTTTGCTGTCAGCAAATAACAAAGGGAAGATGTCAATCAGCCCCAAAGCCTTGCATTGGCTGATCAGTATAAATAATAGGCTTTTTAGTGAGAGATAATGATGTCAGTAAGATCCATGCAGTATTTTGTTGCAGAAATTTAAAGCTATGGAGACAATGACACAGACGACTATAATTAAAGATGGTATCATAAAGCATTAGTTGCAAGGACAGCCTTAATTTTGATTTTTCCCTACTTCAAGCACTTTGTTTTGTAGCTTAAATGTTTTTATAGCAGAAATTTTCTTCATGTTGTTCTTAACTAATTTCTGTTGTCTGGCCCTGGAAATGTGTACCCATATGAGTAATGCTTGCACACATGAAAAAAACACCAGAATTAGCTGATACCACTTACCACCTCCTAACTTATGGGAGTAAATGGGAGATCCTGAAGTACTTGCCCATTTAATTCACTGAACATGCTAAACTTATTCCAGATTTGTATGTAATTAATGAAAGTATTTTAAAACAGTATCTGCTACCTCTTGCCTGCTCGTACTTCATTGTTCAGATATCAATATATTTTAAATAAACATATATTCCAACAGCAAGTGAGCATCTGTCTATGTCAAGCCTTATCGCAGCTATCTGGGTTTTTTGCATTTCTCTTTCTCTCTCAATTGGTATTGCTTTTACCTTCTCAGGATAGAACTGGATCCAGAGCCAAAAGAATGAAAAAAAGACATGTCCAGGTTGTGGATGTTTCAGCATATTTATTCAATTTCAGGATATACATCCTGTGAGCATCAAAACAAATTAGTCTACAGTACAAGGAGAGTCTATGGTCTGGCTGTTTTCAAGAGAAAATGCAGCTGGACTTTTCGTGCTAGAGAAAAAGCTTCATTTTCCTGCAGCAAACTTTTATTTTTTGAGTCTAATTGCAAATTCCTCAGGTATGTAGAAAAAAACTGCTTATTAGGGGTGAAATGAAATAATAACCACTGTCCCTCAGAGCCTGTAGAACAGTCTCCAAGGGAAGTCTGGCACCCTAGTGAGAAGAACCATCACCTACTGCCATGAGATGGTGTGGTGGGGGCTTCCCCTGGCTGGAGTATCCCTCATTTCGGGGTTCTTAAATCAAAGAGTAGTTAGTACACATGTTCTCGATAATGAACAGCTTTCAAAGATAACAAAATGGCAATTATGCAGGGTTGCAAGCAAATAATAGATTCTGAATGAGAGAAAATGAGTTCAAAGCATGTGATTAAATAGTGGTAGTCTTAAGGTCTTAGTTCTCATCTCCCGCTACGTGGAGCAGGAGTAACTCATTTGTAGTCAGTGAAGCCACAGAGGTGTAAAACAGCACTGGAGGAGAATCAGGCCATTGTTCTCTGCAAAACTCACTGATAAGACATTAATTACTAAAGAGAAAAAGCCATCAAAGTATTTTAAATGCTTTGCAGAATTCAGGAGACAAACTCATTAAATGCTATGTCATACAGGGAATTAGTTCCAAATTGGTGAATGTAGAGAAGGCGAATGCTACACTACAGATAAATGAAAGATCGTCTTGAAAGCCTTCTTCAGAAGACCACTTGCTTCTGGAGCAGGAGCCAACGCCACATATTACATGCAGAGATGTGAAACAATTCCAGATAAAATAAATCACCCTGAACCTTGGTCCATCTCACATACTGAATGCCAGCCAACTGCAGTTGTTTAAGGTCTGTAGAAGTTCACTGGACTCTGTTTCCTGCCCAGCCTGTCTCCCTTTCCTCTCCTCCACTCATAGCTCTCATCTTAGGTCAAGCAAATCTTGGAAGCAGAAAAATTAAACACCAGTCAGACGGCAACATGTGCGGTCTTTCTAGTTGAACACCCAGTTAAAGTGCAAGAAATCTCTGGGGGAAATCCCACCTCCAGGGAGATGATAAAATCTGTGGCAAAAGTCTCATTCGATCTCTCCAAGGGCAAGATTTTATGCTCAACCTCAGGATAATCCCTAGATTGTTTTTCAGACCCTAATTGCTGAGATAGGGTGACCAAGGATTTGAAGATTCTGACGTCTTTTTGAACAAAATCGCTGAGGAGTTGACCCTTGATTAAATCCACTGTGGAGGAGATGAAGCATATTAGTATACAAGTAGGAGCAGCAGAGGAGTTATTAAAATCACCATGTCACAGGGGACAGTGCTGTGAGCCTCAGCCACCACATGTGCTGTGTCCTGCTGGCAGACCCTGGATGCTGAGGTTCTCAGTCCAGCATCATGGTTGTCTTGAAGGCACATTTTGCCCCAGGCTGTTTGCTCCAGGCATGGGCAAAAGCCCTATGGCAAGATGCTGGGAGTGAGGCTTGTCAGGGCTGAGTTCCACATCCATTTGTGTGATGTAACAAGCAAAGCAGGACAAGAAGATATACTTGTCATATGAGACAGGGGCAAGGTGAAGATGTGATGGTAATACATCCCTAATACATGACCTATGTGCAGCACTGTCCTGGGATCTGATGGAGTGACTACATTCTTGTAATGAGATCTGTGTGGAGGACAGAGCCCTTTGAATGTCCCTTACATCCAGCTCTTTCGTGTCACTATTGTTGAAGCTCAGCCACTCAAAGCAGAAGGTTCACACTCTGCCATTGGCGTCATTATGTACTGATCACACTTTGTGACTGGTGGCAGGAGCTCAAAAGGATTATTCACAGTCCCTCGAGCTGCCAGAGAGGCTGTCCACTGCAGAGCAGCAGGAGTGGTTCCCTGGCTCACAGGAAGATGCATCTGCCAGGACAGCAATGTCCTCAGCTGAGGGCCATGTCTGCCAGGACAGCAGTGTCCTCAGCTGCAGGACATGCCTTGTCATTGCTATCCAGTCCTGGGCACCTGCAGTTCAAATTTCTGGGTGACAAGAAGGACAACAGGTGTATAGCCGTGGTCAAAGTGGTCATGAGAACACAGTTTCACTCCTCAAAACAGAGATAACTTGTGCATTGGCCAGAGACTGCTCCGATTATGTCTATCAGTGGATGGTGCCACTGCCTCACAGACATCATTTCCATCTTGAATGGCACAGTGAAACTGTGCCTTTCCCTTGCACTTTGGGATGAATGCTGTTCTGCTACCAGATAGTTCAGATTTCTCCTACCCCATGTAATCTTTGAGTTTCTGTGGTTTGCCTGCACTTGATTTGGAGCATTGCAGCTGTCAATCCTGTGGTATAATTCCAGGCAATAGTGAAGATGCTCAAGGAAGTCAAGTCTGACCCAGTGGGTGTAACCACAGAGGCTTGCAGGCAGAGTCCCTTGAAGTGCAAAGTCTTAGACACAATGCAGAGATTGACCTGAAGAGTGTCCAGCTGCACAGGTTGAAGTGGGTAGAGGTTTTGGTTGTCCTCTTGCAATCGTAGTGGTAGCTCTGAGCACCCTGGTGCCAGACAGTGTTGCTCACTGAGGCAGCATGTGGCCAGACTGGCTGACTGCAGGTGTTTGAGACCGTGGTGGGAAGGGAAATATGTGCCACCGGCTAGAGAGATGTACAGCATGGGATCCTTCAATGAAGGTAGCCACTGTCTTCATGGAACATGGCTGACCTGTTGTCTGTGATTTCCTGAGGCAGTAAAAACATGTGGTCCTGGATCAGGGTAGAACCCAGAGAAGGTGTGAGCTGGAGAAACCATCTAGTGATTCTGGGAAAGACCAGAAGTTGACATATATCAAAGGTTAGGAAAAGGCTTAGATGCAGCCACAGTGGGCTTAATTTAACAAGTGGATGAATTGCAAGCACTGCCTGGAGCAGCCAATCATCACACTAACATACAGCCCCAAGGCTAGCCAGGAGAGTGTCCTTATCCAACAACAGGTCACAGATTGAGGAGACATAGTAGAAAGAGTGTCTTTTTTTTTTGTGAGTGATATATTTTGAATCCAAATCTACATGGAACCTATTTTAATAGTAAATTTATACTAAATTGAGGAAAATCTTAGAGATACCCTTTATTGTTCTTGCAAAGGTATCTTTTCAAAACAGGCCAAAAAGTGGATTAATAGTATGGAATAAAAAAGAATTAAAACAGCAAAAGTCAAAGTCATGGCTGTGCTTCTGCAGTGTCTCATCACTGGGCATCAGCTTGCTGGAGCTGTGTCCGTTCCAGTGTTTTGTTAAAACACTGCATTGGGAACAGTAATTAAACAGATTCTTGTGATGGTTTTCAACACATGCCAGCTGGCTCTCAGCCAATGTCGAAGCAGAAACATTGTGGAAACTCATGGTCAATGATGACTTTGATCTTTGAAGGGCTTTGTAGTGGTGGAAGGAAGTGGGAGGATAGGAGGGAGGGAGAAGGATGCAAGCAGTAGGGAGAAAAAAGACTAATGTGGATTGGAGTGGGAATTATCACCTTGACAAAGGTAGTGGGTGCTTTCTTCTTTTCCCTCTTTCTTTACATGGCATAGTAGACACAGTCATAAACTTTATGGTAAAGATTCATCTTTGTTTAATGGCAACCCATGTGAGCAACAGAAGTCCCTTGAATATTCCCACATGTGTTATTGGGATTGCTCTGTGAGTGCCTTCCTCTGCACACTGGGTTGCAGTGGCAGGCTCTGCCAGCACATTAATTTGCAGCGGACACTGCATAGTGTTGGAATCCTTCAGGACAGGATCCAGAACAAAGATGAAGAAGAGCTCTTTTGCAGCCAAGAAAATCATAAACACACATGCTATTCAAATTGAAACTGAAATGCTAAAACAGCTCTTTAGGCACATGGAAGATCATTGCTTCTGTCCCACAAGGTTCACTTTACAAGGTTTAGATGTTTCATGAATGAGGAACAGGGATAATGGACAGCCACATCTGGGATGAACAAGCACAGGTGGATGTTTCTGCAGTTCCAACCAGTTAGTTGAAATTTGGTAAGACTTTCCCATGTTAAAAGCAATAGGCATAAAGAAGGTGAATCATATTGTCCTTTGAAAGCCTTAGAGACTTACAGAGGTACAGGATGCTGCTGATTTTCATGGGCAATGCCAGCTGTGACTTGGTCAGAAATTAGCCCGTGTTCTCAGCCTGTGCTGGAGGGCTCTGAATAGTGGTATGGTCTCTCTAAAGTAAACCTCACTTCTGAGATCACAGGTGCTTTCACTCTATTGTTCTAGAAAATTCTTTACAGAAGTAGGAACTGTGTCACAGTACAAGATGCAGTGCTTCTGTAGAACCTCAGGAAAGCTGGAAAAATTTGCAAATATCTTCACATTGAAAAAAAAAAACCTATTTGCCTTCCAAATTCTTCACTAATGTTAGATGGTGACACTTAAGATTTCTCTTTCTTTCTTGTTTTCTGTAGTGAACAACATTTTAAATTCATTAAATCCCAACTTGGGAAGGACACATTTAGCAGCCTCAGGGTTTTGGTGCAACTCCTAAGAATTTCAAAGAATAAAGTCCATAATGAGTCCTCCTGTGCTTTTACACACACAAAAGATGCTGTCAGTGAGAATAACCTTTATTTTAGTTCAAGGGCTCTAGCAGATAACTGAGTTAAGTAACTAACCTTGCATCAGCTGAGTTCCTAAAGACATCAATAATCATTTATGTGCACTCCTCACCTGCTTTAATTGCAATGTGAGGCAACTGAGCATGAACTCTGGTGGGAGCATTTTAAACTAAAGTATTTCCTCCAGAACTGAATGACAGTAGTTCAGTTTTGTATCTGAGTCATAAGAAAACAGTAAGCTGGAAAAGATAACCCTGTTGTTTACAGGATGATGTCTGGCCCCACTGCGAGGAGACCTTGAACTGGAATGAAAGTACAAACAATCTGAGAATCATTCTTGCCTTTTATATCAACCAGGTCCTCTGTGCAGACATATTTAATTGACTTACAAATTACTGATAGCAAAGGAATTTATGTAAACCATTTATAAAACAATTTAAGTGTGCAAGATGTATCTCATTCTCTTAATTAAAAACCTATCATATTGCAAACTTTTTCATGTAGCATACCTTGAACTCTGACTGCAGAAACAACCACAGCATTGAATGCCCCAGCAATATGCAGAAGTACAAATGCCATGCCCAGAAAAAATATCCTGGTAATTACTTCCACCATGGACTCTTAGGTAAGATATTTTTCTGTATTCTTCTTCCATGTGCCTCACATGAGCATCCTTGCTTTCTGAATTTGTTGGTATGCTGAGGCAGGCTTGCAGAGATGTGAAAAAGGAGAGCAACAGGAACTCAGAGGTGCTTCCTCAACAAATGGAGCATGGACCCACTTGGTCTGCTTGTTGGCTTGCAGGAAAGAGACCTGTAATCATAGCAGAGCCAACTAAAATGCTTGGCCTCTTGGTCGTTATTTCAGTGCTATGACAAAATCTTTGTTTAAAAAGGTGGGAATAAAGAACAACTCTAGCTGCTGCAGTAGGAAGGACTGAAGCAGGTCAGCAGCCACTGCTGGAGAAGCAGCCTCTTCCTACAGGGCTTCCAGCTCCTCTCACTCCCAGGTCAGCAGCCATGGGTGCTGCCAGGCCCCTGACATGGGACAAAACCCCTGAAATTTGTCCACCCTGCACGGAGCCAGGAGCCAGCCCTGCAGCACAAGCAAAGGAGTAACTCTTTTCAGAGGGTGCATGGGTGCCTTTATCTGTCCCAAGACACTGCTCCCAGCACTGGGAGGAGCTGCTGGAGCTGCAGGGCTGCACTGGAGTACTGGCCACCTGCATTTGTACCTGGGTTTTTCCCAGGTGAGTAGACATTTGTCCATCCATGGCTGATTTTCTACAGCAGGGTGTGGTTTTGCTAAGTGGAGATAGTAAGGCAGAGAATCTTGGTTGGAAGCAAGGCTTTGTTTACTGCAAGTGCAAATGGGAAACTAGGACAGGATAATAATCTGCTACACCTCTGCCAGTGAAACCACTCTCACACCAGCCAGCCCTGGGGATGCATGGCAGGAGGGGTTTGTACCTGTGGGGAAGTACAGGCACAGTCCTGCTGTCCACAGGCAGCTGTGTCACTGTGGGAAGGTGTCCATGGCATGGGCAGGAGAGTGACAGCCGCATGTGGCTTAAAATTGTCTCGTTGTGAGACCTCAGCAGCAGGCTGGGAGCTCTGACCTCAGGCTGGGAGCTCTGGCCTAGGACTCTGCTCTGCCAGGAGCACCGACCATGAGGCTGAGCCTTCAGGTAACTCAGCTGCAGGTGGAAGGAGAAGGAGGGGAAACACTTCTCCACTGCACAGGAAGAAACAGGGACAGCTCACTGAAGGCTGAGAGGCTGTCATGTAGCAGGAGCAATGTGTCTACAGCTTTGTGCTTTGTGGAAAGTCACAATATGAATAGCTCAGTACTCACATCTGCATCCCAGTGGAGAGCTAGACAAAGCCCAGTAAGAGTAGCATTTCTTGATGAGCCTTCCTTCCTTAGTTAAGTATTATTTTCCAAAATACTTGATGAAACTGGAGTCACCATTTTCCTTGGTAAACCAGATTGCTGCTACCCTTATTCTTCTGGACTGCTGCTCTGTCCATGTGAGAAGTGAAAGGGGATTCCTAAGAGAGCTTTAGTCACAGTTTAAACAGACATTGCTTTTTCAGTGGAGTGTGATGGCTCACAAAAAGTTGCTCCTCCCTTAATGAGCCCCTGGGGATCCAGTTGTGTCTTTTTTCAAGATCTGTGATGCACATATGTATCTACATGGCATCCTCCCAAATCCTTTCAAAGATAAAATGTGAGATGAACATCTGGTTTGCACTATTACAGTCGTTATTAAACACTAATTTCTTCTTCAGAAAAGCACCATCTGCCACAGCTCAAGCCCTTGTTTTCTAACATGGATTTTTCTTCAGAAGTACACAATGAAATAAATCTTCACCAGTTATAGTCCCCTGAAATTTCCTGAGATGAAAAAGCACAGTGACAGTAAGTAGACGCCAAAAGTTGATTTGTTTCAAAAATCCTACATTCTTATTTAACTTGTTAAGAAATCATATTATCAAGGATTCTAGTTCCACTTCACATTATGAAGAATACATTTAAATGTTTTGATAAATCCCTTGCTGAAGGATTTGATATTTTTCAGCAACTTAGAGCACTGTATCTTCAAGCCTTAATAGTCAAGGTGCAGATTTAGCAAAATCTGTCTTGTTTCTCACAAAATTTCTGGAAAAGAGAGACAGCTTTTTATAGATATTAGAAAGTTAATGTTCATGCCAGTTCAGTTTGTCTTTATGATCCCTGCTCTTCAGCCCGGCAGTACCAAAAAAAAAAACAGGAGAGGAAAACACCTCTGAGCCATCCATCATCTGCTGCCTCGTTCAGAGGCAACAGGATTCCCTGCATTTCCTGTGGTTCTGAGTCTCTCAAGTCTTTTACATGACATTGGAAGATTCACCTCACTCTGCTCAGGAGCTTGAGAGTCTAAAAGGATTATAGTCTCCTGGGCTCTTAGGCCCTTATTCTTGCCCATTACTAAAGCAAATCTAAATAAATGCTATTAAGAAGCTAAATTCAATTTGCTGTCTCTTAATGTTCTGGTATCTCACCAGTGAGAAGTTGTATGCATATCACTGTTCCCATGGAGCACCATGTAATCAGCACCCTCACAGGGCTTTGTAAAGTGCTGAGTAGCAATGGGACATGACTCCAACCACTGCAGGCAGTCCTGCCTGGAGAAGATGAAGCTGCATGAGCACATTTACCTTCATTTCAACCCTACTCAGGTACTGGCAGCTGAAGAGATTTGCACAGAAAGAGCTACTGCCAGGATCAATGTTGGATTTAGATAGGAAAGGAGAAAGACCAAGGTGGACTCAGTCCCTCCACCTGTAGATGGCTGAGGATCTGACTTGATGAGGCCAGGCAAGACCCTGTAGGGAGTTTTTCTTCAAGCATGATACTATGGGTCCTTTCTCTCTGAAGAAACCCCCAGTGCTGAATGGCTGGTGTCAATGGCAGGTGAGAGCATGGCTGAGCTCCACAAATGCCTCACAATGATGCTTTTCCTCATGTCAACATCCAAGAGCAGCTTCCTGCACCTCCAGAGCTCTGTGATGACAACATGCAGCTACTCTTGTGTTTGCAAATTCTTGCTGCATTTTGTAATTTGCAGGTGTTGTGTGGTCCATGGTGCAGCACAATCTGAGCACAACCATGGATATTGGGCCATGGAGTGTACTGGAGTTTATGGTCACAGCAGCAACGAAAAGGAATTAAGAAAAGTAACCTCAACATGATACAGCTTCATGGTGAAACTGTTAAAGGGTATTCTACATAGTACAAAAGACATATTTTTCTAGTCTGGACCTGCTCTTTGAAGATTATTAGAAAGCTGTACCAAGTAGTGACAATGCAAGAGATGAGGGGTATGTCTTTTAAATGTAAATCTGAAATTGATCCCAAATTTGCTGCTGATAAAATTGCTTCAAGAAAAAACCTTGGGAGGTATAAACAGTGTAGGGATTTTTATCAGTTATGACTTGTTGGGTGGAGGTTCACATCTGTATCAGCTTGACAGTAATTTTACAAAAGTAAGGAATTAACAGGTAGAAACTGATTATAAAGAGTGGGCGAGCACCATGTGGAGTCAGAAATGCCTGCTCACACCATGGAGAGCATGAGAAAGGCACGAGTGCTGGCATGCTGACTTAAGGGAAACCCTATGTTTTCCTGCAGATCTGTATCTAATCCAAAATCTGTACATCTGAGGAGAGGGAAAGGTTCAGCGTCCCATGGAAACTGACATCAGCAAGAAGGGTTCAAGGGAGACCCAGGCATGGCCACAGCTATCTTGGGGAAGAATGACCTTTTCTTAGTGGTTTCTGGATTCCATTGTTGATCCACCTCTGGTACCAGAAGCAGACCCTGAGGTAAGGCTCAAGAGAGCAGCTGAACCACTGCACCTCTCCTGTTGGACACTCCTCTGCCTATGGTTGCTGACCCTTCACACACCATACTGGTGCAGAGCAATTTCAGAAGCTTTGTAATTATCTCAGCAGGAAATGGGGCCAAAATCACGGTGGGTTCAGTGAACTGATATCTTCTCCAGCTGTGCCTGTTGCATAAAAATCCTCCTGTTGTTTCTCCAGTGATACATCTTTGCCAAACAGCCAGGGGTCTCAGTATACCTGCTACTAAAACTGAAACACAGGCAAGTGGGAAAATGTGCTTCAGAATCACAGGAAATCCTGTTCTCGAAGGTGGCACTGTCAGAGCAGCCCAGGGCTGGCAGGCTGCTGCTCTGCCCATCACCCAGCTGGGTTCTTTGGAGGAAGGGAGGTCAGAGGTGGAGGTCGCCTCTGTGTTGCCCTCCAGGTCAAGGATTAATCCTGTGGCATTACTTAAAAAACAGAAGAGCAAATGTGTAACCTCAGCAATGTCACCAAAATTCCTTTTGACCATTAAACAAAAGGAAAGAGCCATCCAGAGCCTCTGGAGTTGCTGTGCCTGAGAACTCCCTATGTAACATTGTTGTACGGTTGCTTCCAGCTGAAGCACTGCAGTTTTATGTACCCCAAGTGTGAAAAATCTAATACAAACTCAAATTCCTCAGGACTTACTTCACAGCAATTTTAATTTTAAATGGCTCTTGCACACAGGCAGGCTTTGAATGAGAAGCATATGTCCAGATCCAATACCTATTTTCAAGCACATAGGATGATGAGATGCAAAACAACAAACTCTAAATGTGTGACTTGAGTTGGTTGTGCGAGCCACTTCCATGCACTGAGCTGAGAGTTTACAGGAACTTACTGCACTGAATAATTCCAGCAGGGTACGAGGAGTTTCATCCCATTGCCTGGAGGAGGTTTGATTACTCTGTACTGCATGTTGCAATCCTCAATCAAAACGTTTCACTATGTTCAGTTCACAGAATGGGAACATCTGGCAATTTACAGCAGAACGTCTTGCAGCATTTAATGCCCGAGTATCTCTTTCCTACAACCTATTTTCATTTTACTGAACAGAGTCCCAATTTCCTGAATTTTTAAACAGTCTTGCTAACATAATCAAATTACCCTGATTCCTCGGCAACGATTTCTAAAAGTCATAAAAGCACTGTTCTGGCTTTGCAGTGAATCCCTATTACATGTTGAAGATTTTGTAAACACTTTAAATAGAATGCTTTTATTCAATCAGATGAGTAAACAGTGTTTGGTTTTGACTATTCAATGTATTTGAGCCACAAGCATTTTTTCAAGTGAGTGGCTATGGAAGTTTGTAATGCAACACAAAGCAAACACTGAGAATATAAAATCACACTTGTTCAAACAGGATTAGAGAGTTTATTCTAGCAGAGTTTCCAAGGATTTCAAAGAGAAAATAGCGATTTTTTTTTTTTTGCTTAGAGAGGTGGAAAATATGTGATGCCTGGTCAGTGATTGTACTTGGTAGAATCCCAGTGATACTGTGCAGTGGTTCTTGCTGGGTAGCAGGGCAGGGATGCCATTCATTTTTTAGTCTCCCAGCCCTTTGCATTTCTCTCCAGTTCTGCCTTTGCTCAGCAATTGCTTTCATTGTATTTCGTTTACATGAACTGTAAGCCAGAAAAGATCTAAAAGCCTATTTCTGGCATGCATGCAGCAGCTGCTGAAAATAGGAACTACTCCATGTGTCTTCATGTATGCTTTTTACAGGCCCTGTGTAAGACATGGTGGTAAGAAAGGAAGGAGTTTCCTTGGCCTGGGGTGTGGGTACAGTGCCTCAGCCCTTGCTTGGGCACTAGCTCTTGCTCCCCTGCCCACACCAATGTACCTCTCCCTGCATCCCTCCTCTCTCCCCATCCCTCCCTGTGCCTCCTGCAAAGGTCTCCAGGTATCTTTTGCCAGTATTTCCCAGTAAAACATCCTACACAGTGCTGGAAACATCCAAAAGCATGGAATGGGCATCATCCCTCCTCCACTTCTAGCTGTGTTGGGCTGCATGGTGTCTGGACATTCCCTCTCCCAGAGCCTTCCTCCCCAAGGCAGCAGCACATCAGGGTGATATCAGAGCTTCATAAGAAACAACTGCAAAAACCTCAACCCGCTCAAAATATTAGGCAGGACAGAGAGGTCTCTGCAGACTCCCCTAGAAGTGTTTCCTAGGTATTGCATTCCAATTTTTCGTGATAGTAAAGTACATGTTGTGGGGGTATGTGAATCCTTTGTCCTGGATGGTGGTTAGCAGGTCAGCTTGTGAGCCTACACCCATTTCTTCAGAGGCACTTGTTATTTGTAAGCAGACTCTGAATTGCTTGAACATATGATTTGTAGAGTATGGGTTGTGCACAAGCACAACCACACAATTTTTTTGTTTGTTTTGTTTTTTGTTTCAGCCACTCACTCTTCAGGACTTGCTTTATGCAATTGGTAATTAAAGTGACACAGTGTCATTTCTGATCCTGGATTAGATGGCTGAAGTATTTTAAAGACAAGAGGCGAGAACAGCAGACAGAAAACAATGCCATTCTGCTGCAAAGACACATCTCTTCTACAGCTCATCAGCAACTTCCATTGAATTTTTGTAGGCATGAACAGTGGTCCAAATACTGGTCAAAATGTCAATAAGAAAATTCCACTGTACCCAGGGTATTAAAAAAATATACTAAAAATGTAGATTTTTTTTACCAATTGACCTCGTGTCTGCATACACACCCACATTTGTACAGGGACACGTGTAGATGCAAAACCAGAAAAAAAAACATTAACCTTGTGCAAATGCCATATGTACAAACAGTTTCTAGACACTTATTGTAAAAATATACAATCTTGCAATTCCTCTGCAAAGTTTGAGGAAATGTTTAGTGTTACCCATTATTGTGCAGAATCTCTAAATGCTGCCTTGATTTAGTACTGTTAGCAGTCCAAAATCCTTCTCAAAAAAAGGTTAGAGAGCTGAATTTTTGTCAATTTCCTTAAAGTTGATGTTCAGAGTCAAATAATATTTAGCCACTGCACTGGTACCTAATTATTTCTGCTTTTGTTCAGGACACAGGAGTGCTCTAGAGAGCCTGGGTAATATGAGTGAAAATTTATGAGTCATTACCATTAACAGAAGTTCTGATACAAGATAAAACCACATGGATATTCCACATGGATATTTCCAAAAAAGGGTGATAATCATCCCAAGACATGTTGGGTCTGGGCAGCACTGCCCTGTGCTGTGCCCCTCTGGTGCTGCACAACTCTTCCTGCTGTGGGCTGAGCAGCTCCAGTACCCCAGGATTTTGAGGATGTGGAAAAGCAAAGCATCCTTCCTGCAAGTCCTCCCTACATCAGCAGATTCCAGAGCTAACAAAAAGTTCAGGCTAGGGTTCCTTTTCACCTCGTTGATAATCTAATGCTCACTTCCATTTGACCAATGTAGGAAGAATGGGCTTAAAACAGGGTCAGTGAATGCCTCCAGTGGAATATTTAGATTCTGAAGAGTTATCAGATATATTTGTCACATGGGTGGGAGAATTTCCCCATACAGCTTGCAAGATGATATTGCAAAAAGACTACTTATAAGGGTAATATTAGGCAATAGTCATATTTTTAGCAACATTTTAAGTAATTTAGCATCTGGAAATAAGGAGAGAGAATCACTCCCAAGTGATTCACACTGTAGAATCTGCTTTGTAGACCAGAGTTTGGGAAGTTCTCTGCTCTCAGTAGTTATTTCTGCAACAGGCTCCAATGTGATATCATGAATCATTCAGCACCAGTGTTTAGTGCTTTCCCAACAGCCTGTACCCATGTCAGATCTTTCTTAGAAATGGCAAAGCTTGCACAAAAGGATCTTCAGACATGAGACTACCTCAACCTAGAAAATAACCTTGTCCACAAATCTAATGGTGAAGAATTCTTAACTTTTTTGTCAGCTATCTGTGTGGCATTCCTTTGACACTGGGGGGACATGAGAAAGTCTATGGCCCTAAAAAAAGGTAATGGAGTGAGTTAAAGGGAAAGAGTTCTCCTGCTGGAAGACCTCTTGCAGCTTTTCAATCCCTCTTTCTTGGTTATTTTTTATTTAGGTGAAATACAAATTAACAAAAGAATTACTGAGCATTTTGGGAACAAATTTCAAAACTCTATAACCAGCTGATGAAGTTGGCTTTTTACAAAATACTGAAGCAATGAGATTCTCATTGCATATACTGAGAAAGGGAGGACTAGGGTGTTTATAGAATTTATTTTCCCTGACCAAAACCATGCTCACAGCACATTACACCCCTTGCACCCAGGTATTGATCTTTTTTTTTTTTTTTGTTCCCTAGATAAAAGCCCTGGTAGGGTAGGATTGTACCATATCAAGATCACATAAAATAAATTAAACTCTCCTTTTCTACAGCTGGATGCTACAGCATCCATGGGGCCCACCACCAGTCAAGGCAGCAATTCACTGACACAACAAATCAGATGGGGACACTGGCAGCTAGTTAGGCACAGTAAGAAACTTTGAATTCCCACCTTTTATCATTTTATCTCATCACCTTGTCATGGAGGCAGCATTTTATTGGTAAGCTTTGGAAGTCCGTAAATAACATTGTGTAGAAAAGCAGTGTGAATTAAGTGCTCATAATTGTGAGCAGGCTGAGATTTCAAATACCTCTGCAGATGGTAGAAGCAGGAGATGGGCACTGGGATGTATGCTTTTTAAAAAATATATTTTGGTTTGTGTTTGGGTTGTTTTTTGTTTAAACTGCTGCAGGTTGTGTAGTTCATTTGCAATTAAAATACCAAAGACAAAGTGGCCCCAGGAACACAGTCATTTCCGATTGTGGCAGTGAAAGACAAGAATGTTGAAATTTCAGTAAATGTTATTCACAGCCTCTTACTTATCAAAAGAACCATGCTATTTAGAGGTAATTAATGGATAAAATATGAGCAAAGATTAAACTACAAAGGCTAAAAAGGATTATTTAGAGCATTACCATTATGCAAAGTCCTGACATTAATATTTAGACACTCATGAACACTTACATAACTGCAGCTTATTTTTAATGGTCTTCTATCTTGCTTTGACAACAGGCTGACAAAATGTAATTTAGGACTATAAGCTGTGAGCCCCACATGGAGAAGAAAAGCCTGTAATTCACATCATGCCCAGGCTTTTAAGACTTAAGAGACGATAGCAATTGTATGGCAGAGTGCAGCTTGCGGGGCAATATCCATTTACATGCCATTCGAGCTCCTCAGGCTACACGAAGCACTGCAGAGTGCATCATTTAAAAAATAGGATGAAAAGAAGCCAGTTTAGTTACTAGTGAGCTGACATGAAGGCAAATTAATTCATAAGGTAAGAGGAAGAAAGGAAGTCCTGGTTCTGTCAGTGCAGCCACATACCCACTGACTCGGGCACATCTGTGACTTCACTTTGTGTTGTTGATTCATTACACCAGATTTTGTGTCCTTCCCTTGGTATAAAACTGCAGGAAGGGGGTAAAGCATCAGATCAGTGTTTCCCAGGCAAATAAAAAGTCAAACAGAGCCAATGTTTAAAAAAACCCATGGTTTGTGTGTACTAGGAAATCAAGGTTATTAGTTAACATTTGTTTTTTTTGTCATCCAGCCTGAAGTTAATAATTATTAAGCCAGTTTTGAGAAAGACAGGGCCAAGGCTTAACCCCTGCTAAGCATGGATGTCACCAGTAATTAGCCAGGGCTGCCCCGATGTTCTCCCTGGGAACTCAGTGTGGGTGACAGGTTGTGGAGGTGCTGCTGCAGCACCTGAGTGGCTGATCTGCCCCTGGTTTGTGTTGCTGTAGCTGTTTTCCACTTGGAGGAATCTGTTAGTGGTTCCCTGAAGAAGACCCTCAAACCCCCGTGTGTGACTGTGCTGTGAAGTTTGAAGGTGAAGCTCCTGCTGTCCACACTCAGGTGCAAGGAGTCAGGCACACAGGGCTGAGCACACTGAGGCCAGGTGGCTGCTGCAAAGAGAGGAGCCCCAGTCACCCTGGGGTGAGGGCTGATGATGCCTTGGAATGGCTACCTAGAACAGAGGCAGACAGAATTAGGGAATAAAGGAGGTATTTATTAAAGGTCTTCAATAGATACACCTTGGGCAGTGCAAAAGCCTCACAGAGAATACATCCAAGATGGTCACAAGGTTTTCAGGCAGATATAAGTTTGGTCTATTTGCATATCAGGGGTTAATTGTTCAATTGCAGCTTCAGGTAATGAAGTCACACTTCCCCAGTTTGCTCCCCCACAGTTCACTTTTGTTTATACTTTTCGGGGCCTCGCTGAGGCTGTGAGGATGACCTTGGTTCTCAGGCCTGGAAGGATTGTTTTGTCTGACCAAAATGTGAAGACAGCTTACTAACACTCTATATGGAGTTCAGAGTCATATGCTAATGCAGTAAAGGATCTGAAAAATATAAAAGCTGAAAAGTTAAGGCATCACTGATGTTGCTGCTGTGCTGGGGCATGTCCAAGGGTGGCTGGCACTCTCAATTTGTCCTCTCAGGAGCCAGTGGCTTTTGAGGAGTTGAGTGGAAATCGCATCTCTTTGCTTTTCATGGTATGTCCTGTTTGTCTCCAGTTTTATGGCTGCATTATTTGGCCTTGAATTTATATGCATAAAAATAAGTGTTTATATTCCCACTCTAACAAAAGTTGACTTTACTCAGGGATTGCAAGCAAGAGAGAATGAGTATAAAAGTAAGATGAAGACAGAAGATCACATTTAAATGCACAGTCAACGTATCTGTCATCAGTCAAGGTCTGCTGCTGCACTACATTTCCAACCTACTTCTCAACTAAACTGCTATTAGAGACTCATGGTGGCATGTTGGTCTGGGTCTTGGACACTCTGGGAGAGACCTCAGGTACTGCAGACAAATTCCTCTCCTCACATCCTCAGACTCTGCTCCTCTCCTCCTCCTAGAGCTCGTCAGGGAACTGAGCAAGGCTCTGGTTCAGTGCTAGGCTCCCCTTGGCCAAGCCCTGGAGCCTGGGCTGCAGATCACCACCAGTGATCTTTCCTCTCCTCATCCTCTTTTACAGGTAATGAGCTCTCATGTGGGCTGTTTGCTTTACATCAGCTTTGCAGTAACTGGTTTAATCAACACCTTCATCCACTGTGGCTGGCTGCAGATGGAGGGAAGAAACAGGCTTATTAAGATTTTAGCCCTCTGTGTGACCTCCAGGCCTGCCTACCTAATGCTTTCCAGACCAGCATAGGTGTCCTGAACCTGGCTGAGACCTGGCTCTTTCTTTTGTTGATGGAGCCTTTCTTAGGAAAACAGCCCTCTAGAAGGTGCTTTGTGGCCTCACAGCTTTACCAAATCACTAACTGAGATGGTGTAGTCCATCTCCATAGGTAAAAGAGGCCTGGTAACAGTGGCGACATGCTAAAGAGGTGTTGGCCTCAGTGTCCATGCAAATTGTGGGAGGAATTTGGGACAAGCCCAATTTGGGACAATTGGGATTAGTCTGAGAGAAGGATGGGCACTTGTGCTTTCTGCTGAGGCTGCTGGACAACACCCTTACCCTGAAGATATACTTGAAATTTCCACAGGATTGTATCACTTGGGTTATCCTACACCTTGTTTAAGGATCATTCAGGCAATCAGCCCATGGGTGTGATCTTAAGACATGATGTGATCATAGGAATGCCTCCCTCAGCTCCTGCTGCCAGCAGGTAACATGGGCATCTCCTGAAGGACTGACCCTTCCAGATCGAACACTGCTGCAGAGAAGACAGTGGCTGATGGCTCTTTGTGGTGTTAATGCAAAGTGTGGTGGTGTTGTAACTTCATGAAACTCAACATGCCACTGTGTTAGTGTATAAAAATGACTATGAGAAAAAGTCACTTCAGATCTGACAATTGTAATTTCTTCACTCCTTGCTATAAAGACAAACCCTTCCTCTCCCATCTTTTTCTGATCATCTTTACTGAAAGGACTTGTATCTTGGAGACATTTGTAATAGGGAGCTGGAAGCCTCCTGTTTAATGTGTGACAGGCAAAGGAAATCACTCAATGCAGAATTAACTTGACAGAGGACAGGCTGACCTGGTCCAGCAGCTGGAGCAGGGACCATTATGGCTCTGTCAGAAAAGAGGCATCAGGCAGAAAATCTGGGCAGCCTGAACTGGGGTTGCACACAGAAGCAGCATCAAATGGGAAAAGCCACATTGCCCTACACGGAGCCATAGGAAACAAAAGGGACACTAGAGGTTCTCCCCCCATTAAGGGAATCGTGAAGAGCATGTCATAAGCCTGGAGGGTGTCTGCCATATCCCTACCCAGTGGGCTGCTGCTTTGGAGCAACAGAGAATGATGAAATGGGGTGAACAAACCATCAAAGAAGACCAACATCTCCTGCACAGAAAGTGGAGAAAGTGATTTGGGTTGCTTGCTCAGGCTGTGTGAGGATGTCACCTTGGATATGCAAAGTTTCAGCTTCTCCAGACTGCAGGAGGGGAAAGAAATGCTCCTGAGACAGCCACTCTGCTTGAGAAGGCTCCAGAGACAGCCATGGCTGCTGCTGATCCTACACCTGAGAACATGATGTGGTGAGCTAATGAACTCCCTCTATGATGACACCAGGTAAACCTCACAGATCATGAGACTGGGAAGCTGCTGCCTGTCTTTGGACCAGCAGCCTAAATCTCACCAGAAATACTGATTCTGATTCTGGGAAGGAGGAGGCAAGAAACTCTTGAGCCTTCAATGACATCTTGGGCAAATACGGCAAATTGTAAGGTTTTTTTAATATATGCCAGGATTTCTGTTGAGCTAATAATAATATTAATGACCTCTTGGCTAGGCTGGGAAGGGCAAGGAAGAGGTAGGTGACAGCCCTACAGGAGGCCCACCAGAGCCAGTCGCTGTCTGATGCAGCAGCTCATGCTAGCCCTTGTTAAGTGGTTTTGACTCAGACTCAGCAGAAGCACATCTGTGATGATTCTGTTGCTAAAAGAGGTTTCTAAGCAGCACATCTATAACCTGCTTATATTTTTATGTGTGTAAAAACTCCAGTTCTGGACAAACAATGCAAAAGCCACAGGTGGAGGAGATGTTAGCCCAAGCACTTCAGCAGAGTTGGAAAAGGGATGACAAGAGATGCTGGGGACTGCACTCATTTTGCCTGGGCTCTTAGGAAGCTGGTTATTGGTGCTGTTTATAAAGTTTATGTCAGTGCCATCTTCTCAACACAAGGTAGTCCATTAAATATCAGATCACAAATCAATGATGTGCAAATGCTGTGTGCCACAGAGAGACTTCTGCTCATTTCCTGTGTGAAGCTGTTTATTTATTTTCTTCAGAACCTGCAGACTGGAAATTCAGGCTTCTAAATTGAATGTAATTTGTCCATCACAGCAGGATAGCCATCATATTCTCCACAAAACCATCTGTAGTAATAAAAATACAACATAAAACCCAGCCCTCACAATGAAAAGTCCACTTCATTTTTAAGCCTCCTTCTTTGCTACAGTGATACTCTTCACTACCTCTTGCTTACTGGTACTGAGAGCCCAGATGTGTCTGCCACACTGGTTTAATATTCTCTTTGGAATATGAAAAATATCTGTTACGAGTGATACATTGTTTTTAACCTGCCAAAGAAGGACTCCTTCCATGATATGATAGCTGCTGCTTTCTTCTGTCAATCTGAGTTTTTAACTTCTCAGTTTATGATGGATTGGGCACCAGAGGAAGGGAATTATTTTGAGGTGCTGCAGAGTAAGATGTTTCAAGGATGTTTGGCTGTAGGAGTGTTGGTCTGCTGGAGGGTAGGAAGGCCAAGGCTGGGCCAAGGCCAGTTGTGTGAGGTTCCACAAGATGAAGTGATGAGTCCGGTACTTATGTCACAACAAGCCCAGGCAGTGCTACAGGCTGGGGGCAGAGTGGCTGGAAAGTGGCCCGTTGGAAAGGACCTGGAGGTGCTGGTTGACACTGGCTGGATGTGAGTCAGGGTGTGCCCAGGTGGCTGAGAAGGCATCCTGACCTGTGTTAGAAACAGTGTGGCCATCAGGACCAGGGCAGGGATTGTCCTCCTGGGCTGGGCACTGGTGAGGCCACACCTTGAATTCAGTTCAATGTTCAGTTTTGGGCCCTTCACTACACAAAAGACTGGTGTTGAGAAAAGGGTAATGGAGCTGGTGATGGTTCTGGAGCACAAGTCCTGTGAGGAGCAGCTGAGGAGCTGGGCTTGTTTAGCCTGGAAGAAAAGGAGGCTCAGGGGTGACCTTTTCACTCTCCACAACTCCCTGAAAGAGTTTGTAGTGAGGAGAGGGTCAGTCTCCTCTTCCAAGTAATAATCTATATCACAAGAGGAAATGGCTTCAAATTGCACCAGGGGATGTTTAGATTGAATATTAGGAAAACCTTCTTCACTAAAAGGGTTGTCAGGCATTGGAACAAGGTGCTCAGGGAAGTGGTGGAGTCACCACCCCTAGAGATATTTAAAAGACATGTAAATGTGGCATTTAGTTTAATGGTATCAGGTGCTAGGTTAATGGTTGGACTTTATGATCTTAGATGTCTTTTCCAACATAAACCTATTTGTTTAAAACATTTCTTTCCTTGATCACTCCTCAGCTGCCAGACCACAGGACAGCATGGAGCAAGGAAGCCCCACATGAATCTTGTTCCCACTGTGATCTGCAGAGCAGCACAAGTAACCAGTGAGAGTCCTTGCTGTTCAAATGCCTGAAACTTCACTCCTTCCTAAGGTCTTGAGCTCAGCTGGGGCATCCTCACACTGCAAGCTTGAAGCTTCACTGTGTCAATGGAAATTGAGTCTTCCTGGGGAAAGAAAAAGCTTTTGTTTGGGTTCATGAATGTCCTCTGAGTCCAGTTCATTAGGTTTCCGGTAGGCAATTTTGCCTTGGATTTCATCAGGAATTTATCTTGATGCTCTCTGGGTCATTTCCTTGGCTTTACCTGCTGGCGTCAGGAGTGTGGCTAGAGGCAAATTGATTCTCTGATGTCCTTGCAAATGAATTAAAAAATCATTTCAAATACAGTTGAGAAACGTTTTCCAGGTTCCTGTGAACAGCAACCTTTCAATGCTAAATGATTGTGGCTCCAAATCTTTTCCTTGAAAATATCTTGAAAATAAACATTCTCATAAAATCATTTAACTTGAGTCAGACTGAATGCATAATTGCTGTTGATAATAAATGATTAATCCAATGAAGGAAATTTTAGCATTAGCTCTGTTTTAATTTTCAAAATAAAAAATGATATCAAATAAGAAAATGGAATTGCTTTTCTAACACAGAAATTACAGGGTTGGATTTTCCCCTCCTTTACACTGATCTGGAGTCCCTCTGGGTGAATGTAGCATCTGTAAGGGGAGAGCCTAACTTGGAGGTTCAGGTGTGACCAAACCCAGGCCTGCTGCAGTCAGTAGGATGTTGCCCTTCACTTCTGGATGTGCAGACTCTGAGTTTTAGATTTTCCTTTAAAGTAACTGCACACCAGTTAATTGTTTGTGTGTGTATGTGTGTGTATGTGGACCAGATGCACAGATTTGTGGACCTCAGAGAATTTCAATGCTTTCAAAGGATGTGATGTAAAATTCTGTACACTAAATTTATTTCTTCCCATGCAACTGTGTACAATCAGTTCTAATAGGAACTAGACACTTCCTGCACGTCTGTTTTTTAATGGAATCTGCTAAGTTTTACAAGGGCCATATTTAGCTGTACATCCTCTCAACTGTTAACTGTATTATCCTTTTAAGGAAGTCATTAGCTGCTCACTAAACACTCTTCCTATAGTGGTTTTACAATGCATGCACACTGAAATGTGGTTCTCTGCAGGCTAAATAGCTCTCAGTAGTAAAAGAGTGCATATGTATGTGACTAGAATAAATGTGGAGACCCTCTAAAATCTATGGCACAATTAGCAAATGATTCCTTCCTCCCTGCCCTCCAACAGCTCCTAGACAAACTTTGTATACTTAAACAATTTCCTTTTTTTTTTTAGACATCTGATCCCTGGACTTTCGCTCATGCCACCCAGATATTATATTTTCTGGTACATTTTTGTTTCAACTTGAGGGAGAGGAATAATTTTCACATCCTGACTGGTTCAGCATTTGCAGCTAAAGCTGTTTTCTTCTGTGTATCATTCTGGACTAGCTTCTACTTTTCATCTCACACCATTCTGTTATGCTTTGCATGTACAAAGTGGAATCATCAACTTTCAGCTTAAAAGGTCTCTTTTAATAGGAAAGGGAAATAAAATGAGGAAGATCATAAGTGAAGTCTTCATTAAGATGTTCACTGCACTTCCTCTTTATGAAAACAAACTGGAGGCTGCCTCTGGCAAATACAGTGTTTGTTTTAATGTAAGTGTACAGGAAAGACCTTACTCCTTGAACCTGCCACAGTCCTGCTCTGTGAAGTCTGCATAAAGTTTACATGGGAGTTACAAATCAGGAAGAGAGAGCACTGAAATAAGTGGTGTCTACTTCCTATGAGATAATGATATTGTACTCTGCCAAACTGCAGGTTGGATTTTTGCTGTACCTCTTATTCCCTTGAATAATTAAATACCTAGAAATTAGAATTCACATTCCTTTCTTTACTTACCTGCATCTATTTCCTTTACATAAGCAAAACATAAAGAAACGATCCCATCAATTTTTACTTTCCAATGTATATGTTTTTGTCCTAAGTTTTATGGTTCTTCCTCCCTCTAACCGAGACTTATGGAAGTATGTGAGCAGGTGCCTAAACAATTTCAAGCATTCCTACATCAGGAAAACTTCCCTTTCCGACCTGTGGAACTCAGTAACCCCTGGAGACAGGTGAGTGGTAACAGGAACTGCCCCTGGGCTTGCATAATCCACATACTCTGCTGTTCACTTTTGTGGATTTCTCCCACAGCAGTGGTAGACAGTGGACAAAAATAAATTACAGAAAAATTACCTTACATTTTTGAGAATTTTGATGTCTGGATTCTTTCCTCCTGTCTGAACCTGACACGGGCAGGTCAAGGATGGATGGGGTCACAATCCCAGTGTAGAAGCAAAATGCTGAGGCATGGACACAAAAGTAAGACCTGCTATCCCAGTTGGCTGGCAACATGTATTTGGAGAAACAATGAGATGGCTGGGGAGGATACAATGGTGACAGTGTGTGTGCTCAGAACAGGCAAGTAACAAGCCTTGGGTTCATCCTAGGATGCTGGTGGCATTGTGACCTCAGTGTGACTTCTACTCTGACATGCTCTAGCCATCGCAGGGGCCAGGGAAGTGGGAAGGAGCTGGTAAGTCTTCTCTTCAGTCTGGCAAAAGGACACCTCACTCTCAGCCTCTGTGAAGTCAAGGGGCCACACCACGTCATTCTTCCCAAATATGCAAATCTCGGGAGTCTGATAACTGGGAAAATCCAGAGTAAAACATAAAAAAACTTTTAGGGAGTTTTTCCTGCATCTGCATTTTTAGGAGGTGTGATCAAACTCTCAAGGTTGTTAGCCTAACATTTGGCATCCATTTAAAAAAATATTTATTTTCATCATCCACATAAACAGGATCTTTCTTTTTTTTCCCTCCTTTCTGAAAGAAAAAATATTGGCTGATATATTTCTAGGGAGCTAACAAGAGCAAGAGTGCGTACAAAGCTGGATATGTCCACTTCCCACAAAGCTCTGCTGTGTTCTGGTGTTTGTAGGACTTGGTCCTTTCTGAATGAAAACAAGAGAAATTCATTGAATTCAACATGACTTAAAACAAGGATTCATGGAAAAACAATGTAAGAACAATGAAAACAAAGTATTTTAATTTTTAGAGAAATTATGGAAAAAATTACTTTTCAAAAATCCTCAAGCTTCAAAAAAACTACTTTTAAAAAAATCCCCAAGCCTCTTTTCAAAAAATAGTCAGAACTTAATTTTTCAAAAATTCTCCTATATTTTGTTCTGCTAGTTGGAGACTACATCCGTTGATGGAGCAAAGAAAATATCAGGATGGCCATGTGTGTAGCAGACATGATTCTAGTCGCACAGAAGGCTGTCATCTCCATGTTAGGCTTCCAGGGAGAACCCAGGGGCCTCATTCACAGCTTGGACACCCTCCACCAAACGAGGCCCTGCATAAATTCCCTGAGACATGCACAGCCAATTTACTTTTAAGAGCAGAAATATACAACAAGTCATTATTATTATTGTTGTTCAATAGGAAATGGATGCGGAGGGTACGGTTTTGATTAAGGAGCAGTTTATCTCTACTACATGAAGGAATAAATGACTACACAGGGAGTGGAGCAATGGGAGAAACAGTCTTTTTGATGGAGTTCTTCAGTCTAAAAGCCAAAGTTTGGTGTTTAGGGTGAAGGCAGGGCACTGACTCTTGGCAGATGCTAAGAATGAGACCACCTTGCTTCTTGGCCAATGGCTTCTGACAATACTCCTCACCAGAGCTCTCAGGTGACTGCAGGCTTGGTTACAAAAATGGAAACAAACCACAACATTTTTACAATGGAGGAAGGTCATGCACAGACTTTTCCAGCAATTTGTGCTGGAACCTGCTGATCAATAGACTCATAAATGACCTAGACAGAGAGGTGGGCAGCAAGATAGGGCATTTTCTGATGATAGTAAGTATTGAAGATAGCAAGGCACCCTGCATTTGCCAGGGCAGGGTTATAAAGTTCAACCTGATGCATAAAACACATGAGATGTAAACTGAACATGCATTGCCACTACAGGTAGGTGTAGACTGCCAGTGGTGTGTTGTATACATAACTACACTGTAAATAGATTTATTTCAGTTTATCTTTTAGTTAAATTGTCATGTAAATTGTATGTCTATAAGCTGCAAAACCCAAATACTTCCTGCGACTCAGAAGGGCTGTGCCGGAATGGAATGATGTTCTTCAGCTTTGAATCAGATCTCGTGGCCTGTGAAAGAGTATGATTAATAAAGGCTAAAAACATCTGAAAAACAGCTGATGATGATGTCCCCTCAGGGGACATCATCAAAATATCCTGAAAGAATATTTTTGTTGCAGAAGCAGGCCAGTGTTGCACACACACAGAAGTAATTTTTCTTGGGAAAATAAAAAACTGTCCTCATCCAGAAGTTTTTTTCTTCTCTCTATTAAAATTCAGGAAAAAAAATTGAAATAGCAATTCCTCCTTTTTCGGATAATGAAAACAAATACTTACTAATATCTCCATATTTAGACAGGACAGAATACTTGGGGGATGTAGTCACTCATTTGATATCAAGGGTTCCTTTGTTTGCAGAAGCAAAAATAGCATTTGAACAACCCTCATGGACACTTGGGCCTTCAAGCATAATGTAGCTGTAATACAAAATTGCAAGTAGTTCAAACTCCCTTTGAAATTTATGTTGAGATTCAGCTCTTTAAAGAGCTGCTGGAGAGGTTGGATCAGGAGGGGTTTGCAGGGTGTTTGGGTGTCCATCAGCCAAGTCCCCCTGGGTTCATCCCCAGAGCTGCACCTCTGGGCAGTGCAGTGGCTCAGGCAATGGCCAGCAGCCTTCCACAGGACAGCCCTCACTAGCTCTGCTTCTTAATTGGACAGAGATAAGTGGACATCATAACTGCACATCAAAGCTCCCTCCACAAAGGAAGAGTGAGTGACCTGCCGCTCTTGTCCTTAAGGCCTGAACTCATTTCCTCCCTGGCAGAGTTGGACACTTCTTGTTCAGTGACACAGGGCTCGGCTCTGCCCTCCATGGCCATGTGCTCATGGAATGGCACAGAGCTGGCATGTCACCAGCACAGCTGCTCAGGACAGAAGCAGCACAGCTAGACAGCTCCTTGACCTCAGTAATGAAGGGAGTAACACCTCAAAATATTCCTGAAGAGCATTTCCACCCCTCTGGCTTTCTGGCTGTACCAGTCTTCTCTTAATGGACAGGATTGTATGGGGTTGGCTCTTTCAGCTTAACAAAGCGAGACCTTGGCAGCTGCTCTCTGTAAATTCTTACCTGACCATCCAAAGGCATGCAGGTCATGGGTCAGCCTCCTAGTCAGGCAGTAGGGACAAAATAAGCTGATTAGTTTTAAGATGGAGCTTGATCCTTTTAGTAAAGGACTTCAATGGGTTGTTGGACCACTTCTTAGCAATCTGGGACATCCAAGATCCTTGGAAGCTATAGGCTCTGTGTTTTATTATCTGTATGGTACCAGCTGCGTTCCCAGAGCATCAAACAGCTGAATCGTGGAGTGTTGTACAGTCACAGAAATACTGGCCAGTACTGTTTTCAGATATTAACCTTTGATGATGCATTTAGTCAACCATTGCCCACACTATGGCAGCAAAAGGCTCCTCCTTATTCCTCACTATGGGTATTGTAGAGTTCTCTTCTATTTCTAAGGTAGTTTTCTCCACTTTTACATTTCCAAAGAGGAAACCACTGAATCAAATGGCCTTAAAGAAACTTCTTTTCAGCATGTTATTTTTCCATTATGTCTTGTAGTCAGCAGCCTCTTGTGCCTGCCTCCACAGGATTCATTTTTCCCCTCATGGCAGTAATAAGTTTGTACAGTCCTGCCATTACCTGCCATGTTTCCAAGATGCGTCAGGTGATTTTGGTGGGATCTCAGAAGCGGGCATGATCAGCTGCAGCAATTTCTGACACATGGCAAGTACCACATTCCAACTTGCTAGAAGCAATTATCTCTTTAATGAAAAGTTAATCTACATTCAAGGTAAGGGAACTGAGAACATGGCAAGGAAACTGGAGAGCTGCAATCCAAAATTTTGTGTAAATCAGAGCCATCCGAGATCCCATGCTGTGTAGGTTGGGCAATATCTAAGGCTACATCACTCCATGCTTCAGTCCCTCTTCACATCCTCATGCAGTTCTACTGAAGCCAGGAACAGTCCATGTGGCCTCAACTATTTGGAGATTCAGGATTTTTGCCTGAGTTTCAAACAGTTACTAGAATGTAATGGGAAATGTGATCACAAGGGGTCTGGACTTGGTAGCTTTCCTATTTAGTTAATAAACCCATTTATTTAAACATAGCAATTTCCTGTGGTCTGCAGCATATTTTCAGAAAGGAAACTCAAGTGCTGCTGTACAACTGCTATCTATAAGCAGTACCACAGAAAGACAATACACAAGCCACTTTCATTTATTTCACAATTCGGAAGTAATCACACTCCTTTGTAGTCACATGCTTTTTACTCAAAGCTCTCTGTGTACTTCCCCTCAACACAAAGTCACGTTCTGTTGCTAAAATTAATGCTTCCTGAATAGTGATCTCATGCCAGAAGAGCTGGTAACACCTCTGGCTCAGAGCCACCCACATACATCACTCCACCCAGTCAGCACCTTGCCAGAAGAAGCCAACCTTCCCTAAGGTTCAAGCTGACCCATGCAGAGTCCTTTGCCCAGCACCCTACCCGAGGTTCCTAATGACCTGCTTTGCTTCCAGCTCTGTAGCACAGCACACACACTATCTTTCTCCATAAAGAGGTACCCAAAAGATTTGACTCAGCCTGTCCAAGTTGGGTGTAGGACTAATGGCCTTTTGATTTCCAACCATTACTTAAATTGCCACCTGGTGCTTCAGTGGTATTTATTTAAAACAATAACAAACTCTCAAAACAGAGTAGCATCCTATTGTCCAAAACCAATCCATTTATGAAGTAGAGCATCATCACTCAAGACTACAAAAATAAATAGAAAAGGATAGTTACTTGGGGTATGTTACAACTGGTTGCCAGCTCCAGGCAGCTCATGCTGTCCCATCAGACCTTCTCAGAGTTCATCCCTATAACACCGATTAAATCAGTTGCCAGTAATCTGGCTAAAGAAAGCCTGTGGGGAGGAGTTAAAACAGAGGAAAGAAAACTACAGCAATAAAGGAAAGTGAATCTGAGAAATTATGCATAACAGTAAACAGCAAGAAACCTGGCTGCTCTTTTCAACACGAATGGTTATGAAAATTCCATGTGATCATCACGGGGGGCGGGGGGGGGCAGGCAACACGCAGGAAGCATCAAATACTTACAATCCAAATTCTTGCAGAAGATTTCAGCTGTTAATGCAGGCACTGCTGTGCTGACTTCCCATGTTCCTGGCCCTGGGTGAGCCTACACTCCAAAGTACTGGGTAGTTTGGCATGGAGAAGTCTGGGAAGGGATTTAGAGAAATGTTCACAAAGATGTTGTTTAAGACACAGAAATTCAAACCAGCAAATCTGTGGCCAGATTTTATTGTAATACTTGTATTTATTGCTTACCCAGAAAATAGACTAATTAACAATTCTTCCTGTATCCACGGTAACTGAAAGTATTTGCACTGCCCAGGGTATGCACAGTGACTCTGAAGCCAAGCTGAAGTTTCAATTTCTAGCCAAGGCTCTTCACTGAGACCTTTGCCGGTGGGGGCTTTGGAGTGAAACAATCTCCCCATCCTTCCTTGGAAAGACTATCTCTTAAGCCCTGAATATCCCATATCCTCCCTTCTTTTCCCTGCTGTTTCCACACCATCTGTGCATGTGCTGCCACCAAGACTTATGATTCCTTGCCAGTGGCAACTATTCCTGATGGGGAACTGATGAGATTACGCAGACCAGGCTCTAGCTGTAGGGAAAAATATTGCCCAGGGTCAAGCAGCTGAGGCCAGCCCCAGTCTTACCCATGCCATTGGATACGAACAAGACACCTCATTCAGGCTGGCTAGCAGTGGGGCAGGAGCAGGGCAGGAACCTGGAGACTTCCACAGGCTGGTGTGGAGGGCACACAGCCGAGCAGGCCCTGCTTCCATCCATCCCAGCAGCCACAGACTGGTGTGCTCACCCACAGCAGCTGGAGCTGCTCAGAACTGGGGATAAGCAAGCACACCAGTGGCCTAGAAGTTGGAGAAATATTGACACACAGGTGGACTTTAATTTGTGCAGGCAAACCCTAAATACCACTGCATTGAGGGCAATTGCATACTGTTCCTGCTTTTCCAATTAGTCGGAGGTAATTTCATTGGAAAGCATTTAGGTTCTCAGGTGGGGGTTGTGGGGATTTTCTCTGAAGCATGGACTGGGAGGGACTTTTAACAGGTTTTTGAGGGCTCCCCCAGGGAGTTCCATGGGAGTCTGAGGGCTGCTGAGTACCGTGTGTGGATGCTGTTTTACATACATGTGGTGTTAGCAATGCTATCCCTCCACACACAGCAGAGCAGGCTGTCTTTTATTTGCCTTTCCAAGCCATCATAGCATTTTTTTCTGCTTTTAGCCTTAGAAAAGATTGGAATAATTTCTCTGGGAGCAGCCAGGTTATGGATCTAAACCTTAGTTTCATTTGGCGTAGAAATCAAACCAAAAGGAAAGTGGCATTACAGAAAACTTGTCTTCATACAATCTTTCCTGTCTCCTTCTCAGGCTTAGGATTTGTACTTAGGTTAACTCTACATTTCTAACTGTCTTTTTGATTTAACAGGGTTGGTAGAGAAGGGAAGAGCTGTCATAAATTGTTCCACCATCCTTTTTAAAAATTTTTATTCTAAATCAAACAAACTTTGGAGGAACCTGTTTTACAAATGAAAAAAAATCTCTAATGAAACTTGGAGAGCTGTCTTGTCCCAGTTTCACACTGATTTCTGGAGCAGTCACTGACACATAAAAATATGGGTGTAAAATGCTTAAGAGGATTTGGTTCTGGAAAACTTCATCTAATCTATATCATGAAAAGTACGTTTATATTATGAATGCTAAATATAAAAATATATATAAGATTTTCAGGCCAATATTAATACCTAGATTATTAAAAGGTGACCCACTGTGTCCATTTCACGCAACAGAAAAATTGACAAGTGATTGCTATAATTTTCCTCATTCTTGGGTCTGAAATCACCTCCTTTGTTTGCAAATGCTTTGGGAGAGGTTGCTTAAGAAGAAGAGGTGTGAAGTAAAACCCAGTTTGTAAGACATTAACTCTTGTTGGCTCCAGAAGAGAAACTACAATGACAATTAGATTTGGCCATTGACAATGGAGCAGCTGATCACCAAAGCTAAAATCAGATTACCCAAAATGAAAATCTTGCCTGGCTGCAGCCGAGTTTCAGATGCTCTTATTGTAAGTGTACCAAGAGGAATTGCAATCCTATTATCCAGACAAGGACCAAAAGCCCAAATCAAATACCAGACAGATTAAGCTGTGGCTTCCCATGTCCCCTCCCTCCTGCTGAGCCCAGAGCCAGGCACTGCCCCTCCTTGGACACCTCCTGCCAGGCACTGCCTTCGGCTCTCCACCAGCAGCCTGAGCCAACTCACAAAACCCAACCTGCAGATCCAGTTTAAAAGATGATGTAAATGCAAACTGAAAACTTTTTGTCTTGTTGGTCTCTTGAGCTTTTCCTCTCTTTGTGTTCACACACTGGTTGCAAGATTGCACATAAATTCAACAAGAAATTTTATCCTCTGCTGGACAGGCATGCTGCAGTCAGAGATGGTGTAATATCATGTTGGCAAACATTTGGGCTCCTTGGTATTTTTGTAAATTTATTAATATTCAGCCAAAGTTTGCAGAAGGGTTTAGCTAAAAGGTCAATGAAAGAATATCTGCATATTGTAAATCTAATAATCAGAGAAGATGTAATTTGTGTAAATTTGTAAAAAAGCCAAAGTAAACACGTTAAAGAAATTGCTCATATATCTGAGGCTAGAAGTGGGGTAATAAAAATAGAAATTATGTACACAGGACCTATTGTGGTATAGAAACTTAACCTCAACATATTGATTGAGGCAGTCCTTTTCCCTGAATTAATATATGCCTACAAGTGAGTATTTGTTTTAGGAAAGTTAAATAGAAAGGCCATGAATAAATATAAAGGCTGAGATGAAATAGCCATCTGGACTACATTAGTCCAAAATGCATAACTGAAACAAAGAGAGCATACATCCTTTGATCCAGTCACGCACAACTGAAATGAAAGTCAATGGGCAATTCCTCTTATCTAATCATTGGAGAAGAGTTTGCAGCACATGTGAGTGAGAAGCACCACTGGAGAGATCCAGCTGGGGCCACCTCTGCAGCAGGAGGACCCCAGGTACACAGCCACAGGTGTCCTTGTGCCATCAGGGCCAGGACCTCGGTGCAAGCCCTAGCTAGGCTTTAGTTTAAACTGCTAAATCCATGTGTCCTGCCTCAGCATCTCTGCAGTTTCCACACAACTAGCAGCAGAACCAAATGGCAGGGCAAGCTTGAGCTTGGCTCTGTGCAGCTGGAAGAGGTGGGGTGGGCTCACGGTGCCCCATTCAGCCATGGTGGGGACACCCAGTGTCCCACAGTGAGTGAGGGTGGGCAGCCACGCAGGGAAACATCAGCCCCTTCTCATCCAGATTAGTCTTGCAAGCAATGGCATGGAGAGGGGGCATGCAGTGTTGTACTGCTGCCTTGGAGTAACCTCCATTTGGTTAAAGGTGAGGACAAGGGAATGGGATTGCCAAAAAATAATAATGGGAATGACAGCCTGTACTTTCAGAGTTTGAATTCTCCCTCAGCCTTTGAATGCAGGGCTGGCTCTGCCCTTCAAGGTGCACAGATGCACTTAACACTGAGGTGAAGGAATGGACAGAATTGAGGTCTTTGAACAGGATTTGTTACCTACCATTGAAATTCCAGCCAACTCCTGAATGAGCTGTACATTAATCAGAAACTGCCTTCAGTAAGCTCTGCTTCCCTGAGCACCTCCTTGCCCAGGCCATGAACAGCCCGTCATTGAACCAAAGCCTGGATCAAGTAGCTCTGCCTCCTTCCCCTCGGTCTCTTGGTCAAAGATGTTCTGTTTGTCCGGGCTGCAAGTATCCTGGGTCCTAGATCAACGGTGCTGTGCTGGAAGAAGTGTAGTGTCTAAGCCATCAGAGCATAAGAAACTTCTCACTGCTGTAGATGGTTTGAGGGAACCAAATGGGGGGGCAGGGAGTGGCAGGGGGTTGGTAGTCAGGGCATAGCAGGGGCCCAGGAGGCAGAGGCACCTGCTCAAGAGCCAAGCAGGAATGAGATGCCTGTTGATTTGGTGATGGGCAGCATACTGCCTGAGTGAGGAGACACCGGTGCTCAGGAAAGCAAAGCTTGCTGAAGGCAGCTTCTGATTAGTATTTCACTTACTCAGGAGCTGGCTGGGATTTCAACAGCTGGTTCAACCACAGTGAACCAAACTGTCTCCTAGCAGAGCCCTGTCTGGAAAGGGGGAAGAAGAAATTTAGTTGAATCCAAGGAAATAATTTTTCAAGATCCTGTTGTCAACTGCCAGCTTCTTGAATAGCTTTTCCATTTCTCCTGTGCTCCTCAGTTCTGTGCCTGTGGTTAATGTGACGGGTTTGTAAACAGGCAGAACGTAAAGTCAGCCCTCCTGTGCTGAGAACAACTGCTCTGTGGCCAACAGCACAATATTATCTAATAATCTTTCTTTGTCATTTCCCCAGCTCACAAAGCAAGGGAAATGATACACAATTGTTCACATATATACACACACACACATCTATATATATATGTATTTTCTGACATTACAACATGAAATATTCATGTGGAGAGTTTTTCCATTATTTCCCAAGCTCAAGCTGAAATTTCTCAGATGGGTTTGTCTGACTGGCATAATGTCATAGTTTTTAAAGTATTGAGATGGTAATTACAGAAAAAAAAATGGAAAAAAAGCGCCAGAGCCTGCTGATTTTGAGAGTGGGAAGTTTTTAAAAGTTAAATTTTCAAATCTTTGAAAAACTCTTCATTGGGTGACTTCCAGACTGAGACAGACCCGTTCCAACTAGCTCTGTTATGCAGTGGCAAGACTGCCTGAGTAATTGGGAGATATGTTTGATATGGCTCTCTTAATGCTATCAAAAATTATATAATGAGTCCTGTGACATACTGGTCATGATGGATGTTCTTTGGTAACAACCACTAGTCCAGTGAATGTGTGTGCTCTCTTCCAGTTAGTTAGGAAAGTCTGTGTGCCAGGCCATTATATCCAGAGTACAGACCCAGCAGTACAGAAAGAGCAGCTGAAAAAATACACTACGCCTTTGAATAACAGCTCTGAGTCCTGACAGTTCCCTTATTTAAATCTAATCTCCAAGCTGGAAAATAAGATGAAACAACTTTTCTGTCAGGGACTGTATCACCCACTATTCTGTCCATCCTCTCACTGGAAGATATCTTCCCTTTGTCCTCAACAGTTTGGAAGAACATTTTTTTTTTGTCATTTGCATTTCACCATATTAAATGAGGAAAACTTGTACAAGAGTTCAGAAGAAAAGAGGATGCCCCATATCCCAGGCACTCCCTCTTTCCCACGCAGCATGGCCACCCTCCTGCACTGTCCATCTGCCAAGTAAAATTCAACATCTTGGAGACAAATGGCAAGGGGGAAAGATTTTTCATGAGAAATGGTGAATTTTCAGAGCAAATACTATATTCGTATTTGTCAGGAACAAAAAGTACCATTTATAGCCATGTGTGGCTGAATATAAATGAGTTTGCACAGCTGAGTTAACTTTAACCCTGCTGGGGAGGAAGAGATTTAGCTTAACTGGAAAACCCCACATCAGATTTCTCCAGCCACAGCCCCATGCACTCCTATACTGGCCCTTTTGGTCACACTACTGCAACTTGCCAGCAGCCTGCAAGATTTGTAAATGAAACACCATACTCCACGACCAGGGGAAAGAAATACAGTTGATGATTTTTTCCACCCCATTGAATCCAAGCCCAAATGCATTTGCAAACCTACCAGGAAAGCTCTCAGTGCTCTTACTTATCCAGATTTCATTGCAGTTCCATTAAATCTGAAAATGTGGTCTGAAAATGAGTTCAGGGTGACCCACCTGAAACAGGAAGGGTGAAGTCAGAGGGCGAGGCAAACAAACACAATTGCTACCTTTTGTCCCGTTTCCGAGTCAGTCTCTCAGGGTCTATAGTTTCTCATCTAGAGATGTGGCTTCAAGTTCCTCCTCTGACCCAGCTGTTCCCATAGGTGTTTCTGATGGGGCTGGCTGGTTTCTTGGCCTGCTCTAGCACTCACAGCACCTCTGCCCTCCCTGAGGTAGATGGGTCATCAAGACCCTGTTTCACTCCTGCAGCCTCCCACTCAAGCCTGGTTTGGGGCTCCCTGGTAGGAGTCCCCATTGCTGATGTCAAGCTGAGTGTGTCAGGCTGGAGAGAGGATGTCTGCATGTGACAGTGGCTGAGTGTGCCACTTGCTGCCTCCATGCCCTTGTGGGGAAGCCCAGGGGAGACCAGGAGTCTCTGATGAGGGTCAAGCTCTGCCACTTTCTTCATCATTTGTTGAGGAACAGCTGGAGATACTCAGGACACACTGTGATTAGCTGATGTGGACTCACTGTCAGTCAAACACAGGCTGCCAGAGGAAAGCTTAAGGGATAGAAAAGAAGGGGAAAACAATATATCTGGGATTTGTCCTCTTTCCACCCTGTGCATGTTGCCTGAGTTGAGTTTCAAGGCCTTGTATATGTGCCTGGTTGCCAGCTGAGAGCAGGAGCAGCAGCTGGGCTGTGACATCCTGCAGTGCTGAGGGTGTGCAAGCTCCAGAGCAGTGCGAGACAGGAGGTCCCAGGCTTTCCAGGCAATGCTCTGGCTAGGCCCACCCAGGAAGGCAGCAGCTGCTCTACAAGGAAAGGTGTTTGTGTGGCTGTAGGCTGGAGGAGCTGATACAGTCATCCCTGTTGAGCTGGTGGGTCTGATGCTGCTGGAGATACGGAGCTGTGGTATCAGTCAAGTGTCACAGGTGCCACATGACAACCTTGCATTAAGCAACTTCCAACCCCCCACCCCTCAGTGAGAAAGAGGTTTAAAAGAGAACATCTTCAGGATAGTACATCTTCTAACTCATCCTTTGAATCAAAGCTAGTCAATTGTGGGTGCACATAGGTAACCTGAGTAAATTGGCCTTAGAATTCGGATGAATGGATGGATGGATGGATGGATGGATGGATGGATGGATGCATGGATGGATGGATGGATGGATGGATCCACCTTTGGTAAAACTCCCCCAGCCTTGGTGGGCTTGTCCTAGATCAACAGCTGTCCACATCTGGTTCCTGCTTGCTGACAGCTGGAAAGGCTGAAATAGGCTGTGATTCATCTAAGAGTTGGACCGGATGATCCTTGAGGGTCACTTCCAACTCAGAATATTCTGTGATTCTGTGGTGGAGGACCTTCTCCAGATTTTTAGTCTGTCCAAGGCCACTTCAACATCAACCAATTTCTTAAAGTACATGCAGTCCCTGGAGGGAAGGTGGAGCCCTGGGCTTGGCAGGGGAGCTGGCAGGCACATGTTTAGTCCTTGATCCCTAAGCAAGAGAGTAAATACAGGAAAGCAAAGAAAAGTTTTCTACAGGAAAAAGAAAAAGGGAGAGGGAAGAGTCAACTTGCACACATTTTTATATTGAGATGCACTTGTCAGGAGCCATGAAACCAACAGTTCACTAAGAAAGCAGAAGCCATGAAGGGCTCATTTGCTGACAGGCTCAGTCTCCTGTGGCCGTTGAACTCGAGACCTACAGGGAGGTGAAGTACAATCATTTATATTTTTCTAAAAACCACTGGGCTTTATCATAGCCTGCCACAGGAGTACAGACACCTACAGATCTGGGAGTGTAGCTCAGATGAATGGCAAGACTAGAAAGGAGGGAAAACTTCCCTAGGGGTACTGAAAGCAAAACAGCCCCCCAATCTTCAAAGGCTGCTTAGCAAGAGAAACAGATCCCACAAGCTGATTTATGCAGGCACTGCTTATAGTTTCCAGTGCTGGAGGTTTCACACTTTAAAGACTCACTTCCTCTACAGAGCTCACACAACATCAGTATAATAATATTTCCCCCTCCTCCCTGATGTCAGTCATTATCTTTCAGTCTCCCATACGTCTTTCTCAGATCACAAACACTGTTTGTGGGCTCTTCTGCAGAGTCACCCCTTCACACTGACAAACAAATAACTGCAAATCATTCCCAAGGTTTGTTTTCTCAGTTTTGCCAGGTTTTTTCAAGACATTTTATAAATACCGTGCAAAATGACTCATCCTGACCCATGGGCAGCAATGCCTGTAGCTCATGGCAAGGGAGCTGTTAACTGCAGCCTGCCATTCTCTCCTCTCCCCTTCCATCCACTCAGGTCTGTCTGAATGTCCTGCCATGGTATGTCAAACCACAGCCCCTGGCTTTTGGGCAGTCAGGAGTCTGGCAGAGGTGGCACGGGAAACCAGGCAAAAATCCTGCTCTTCACCCCTTCATGTGCATCCACAAAAATTGTACAGATAGTAGTTCTGATATGTTTCTTGTTTTCAGAATGCTGTCATGGTCTGGGAATGCACAGCTCTGCATCTTTCTAAGTCATCCTTCCTTTACAGAAAGTTGAAAGTCTGCTGCTTTGTATGTCATGTGCAGAGACAGACAGAATAGACTGGGTCCTCTGCAGAAGAAAATTAGTAACAGTTGGGGTGATTTTACTCAACCTTTTAAGAACTGTAGTTCTGACAAAAGATAAATTGACAGTAACTGAAGATGACATAACAAGAAGAACCTGAAACATCCTATTAGCATGTATGTTGGCTCAGTAAATGATCTAATTTCTGTTTTTCTATCTTGGGTCCCTGCTCATCCAAGGCATTACTTCATACAATAATAAAATGTTTTCTAAATAAAGCTCCATGCCCAAAGACCCCACCCTGGGTAAATTAATGGAAGTAAACAAGCAAGCATCTAACTGGAGCTAATTATATATCTGCCAGCAGCCTTGCTTTTAAGCACGTTACAGGTGAACATTTTAATTACTTAATGTGCTCTATTGTTCTTGAATTAGATATAAGAAAAGTATCATTGATCCAATCTTTTTTTATTTTTACACACTGGAGTTGGAAGGCAAGTGGCTTTGTAAGGGGATTATGCATGTGTTAATCCTCTTTAGCTATGATAAAGTTCTCTGCTTTGTAGTGAGGTTGTTTAACCCTCTTCTAACAGCTGAAGGAAGCTGGGTAAGATGAGTTACAGCTTGGGAGAGCTGAAAGCAGAAAGAAATGTTTGTTTCTTATCTTTTGCCATGCTGAATATTGCTTATCATACTAGTAGGAATACAGCCTCAAATTTAGCAGGTCCTAGAAGAAGGTGAATGTCATTCCAGCATGGAACCCTTAGTTTCTGTTTTTATACTGTGATGGGCTCAGAGTATCAGCAGCATCCTAAAAGCACACCATTGGGAAGAGGGGTGACATGTAGCTCCCATCTCATCGGGTGGAATTTTCCATTGCTGAAGTATAGTATTCCTGCATCTAGAAAACAGCATCATGCTGTGAGGACCAATGGGGAAAAGAGATGGATGCCTCAAATCAATGGAGCACCACGAGCACATACCTGGACTCATCCCTTATAATTTGGGTGCTTGCAGGAGGTGAAGCAATGTGAAGGCTGGTGTAGCTACACAACTGCTGTCAGCAGTGAAGGCTCCTTTGGAGGTCAACTGCAACTCCAGAGAATGATAAAACCATCTACAACCTCCCTATAGGCTCTTTGACAGAGCTTATAGAATATTCTTGGCTGGCAAGGAAGCCTGTGGGGACTCTGCACCTAATTAAGGCTCTTCTGTCAATTGTCTTAAGTGGAGATGAATCCAAGCATCCCATCCTGCTGCTGGGAGAGGCTGACTGCTGCATGACAGAAAGTGACATAGCTGCTGAGGGAGAGGAGTGAAAAGCCACTGTTAGGGGAGCAGAACAGAGGCTGATCCAGACTGTCACCAGGACACATCTGTCACCTGCTCAAAGCTGAAGCCTTGTGGGACCATATTAGCTAGAAGTATAGAGATGAACCAAGAACCCAGCTCAGAAATAAAGGATTTGTTTTAGTTCCTTTTTTTTCCCTTTAAAATGGCTGTTATCCTCTTATCAAGTTCTAAAATTACTCCTTAATGAAAGATCTCTGAATGAAAGATGATTCAAGGCAGAAGACCATGGCTGATGGAAACAAACACCAGGGTCTGACAGGTTCAAGAACAGTGTTTAAAAAGCAGAAATTGAAACTTTTAACCTGGTACAAAGACACTTGGGCCATCACCTCTTTAATTCTTGCTATAACAAAACAGGGAAATCACCCTGATGTAAAGATCAACTCACTCAGCAATTACAATAAATGCAAAACCAAAACTAAGGGGGCCTTAAGCTCCTGGTGTTAGTGGCAGGCCTTTACCAAATCATCCACTTTTAAAATTTACAGTTTCTTCATGCAGGAAGGCATTGCACATCTGGGCAAAAAACCCACAGCAAACAGGTTTCTTTGGAGTTGTCCACCCAAGAACTGTACACAGCACTCCAGGTGGGGTCTCACCAGATCAGAGCAGAGGGGCAGAATCCCCTCCCTTGCCCTGCTGCCCACCCTGCTTTGAATGCAGCCCAGGACACATTTGACTTTCTGGGCTGTGAGCAGACATTGCTGGGTCATGTCCAGTTTTTCATCCACCAGAATCCCCAAGTCCTCCACAGAGCTGCTCTCAATGAATTCTCCCAGTCTGTATGCAAGATCTCCTAGTTTGTCCTATGTGTCTTGATCCACTTTTAGCAAACCCTAATTTTACATCAACAGGCAAGGTATTGGTTATGAAAGCTCACTGGAAAAGATAGGTAAGTTAAAGTAAGCCAGTGAAACAAAATGAAATGAAGATCAGAATGTAAGAGTGGAGGGGATATCATCTTACTCCTGTTCCATCTTACATTACATTTTCCTTTTTAAGGACTAAGAGATGTGGATAACATTCTTGGATTTACTACACAAGCCCTTTATTAGGAAGTCCCATGGTAATTTTCAGGTAACAGCATGGAACCCAAAGGTCTGGGATTTTACTCTTCTCTTTGTCTTCAGCTTCCTGAGGAAATGTAGACAAGTGACTTCCTTTGTCCCCATTTCTATTCTTTAATGTGAACTTACTGGCCACTCCCCCCATCAAGTTTGCAATGACCTATGCATTGTTCCAAAGAAATTTCTTCAACATGGAAGTGGTACAAGAAAAAAAACTCTACAGCATGAAAGATCATTAATGGTAATCATGTTACCATCCCTGTGAGAAGCACTGGGACTGAATGAACAGCGTGTGCTGCAGAAACCCAAAGTCACCAAGTGGAACATTTCACCCTGAGAGATATTTTGGGATGTTTAGAGAACATGTCACCAGGAAATTGCAATTCAGCTCTATCTGGTTTCTCCACCCCAACCTCTGTCCTGCTATTCCAGATGCATTTTAAATGTGGGCAAATGGAATGCATTAGATGTGGATTTGGAAGCCAAATATGGCAAACTCAGCAAAAGGGCAGAAATAAAAATATTTAAAAAGTTATAAGCATCATTTTGCATCACCTACAACCCTTACAGCACATAAATAAGAAAAAATGCAACCCTTAATGTCTCAGATAATGTAATAAAAGGTCTTGGTTTTCTTCCAGGTTATTTATTTGATTAATGGAAAAATATGACTCTTAGTGATATTTTTCACTGTATTCTTTTTCCTCTCCATTAAGTGCTGAAGTCAGGCTACAACAAAAACCAATACAGGCTTAGCTATATTAGTGGCTACCCCATGCAGAACCAGATTGAGAAGAGCAAGGACACTCTTTCCTCCTGCAAGGAATGACGGCTGCAGTTTCTTCTTCCAGCTGACAATAAAAAAGTTAAATTATTTTTTTTTCTTCAATAGCCATCTTAGTATTACTAAATAGAAGTCATAGTAATTGGTACAAGTTGGGTGCCTTGTTGAGATTTGTGACCACAAGGAATTTCCAAATCTTGAGAAAAAATGACACTTCAAGGAGAAATGGGAATTCTCTGCAGATGGTATGAAGCTCTGACTGTTTGCTGATAAATACTCCTGAGTCATCCAAAACTCTGCCCAGTAGCTTCCCTGTCCCAAAGAGATTGGCAGGAATGAGGGACAGGCTCATCTGAGCAAGGAGATAAACTCAACTTCATGGCTACAGCCACAAACTCAAGGGAATGGGCAGCACTGGAGATCATGCCCTGGTTCAACTGAGCAAAATCCAAACTACCTTTTCAAACAGCAGTCATCCTATCCCTACCAGTGCCCTACTCAAAGGCCAGTGGGAATAGAAGGAAAGCCATAAGAACCCTGCCCAGAGCTTCATCCCAAAGATCCTCAGGAGAAAGTAGTGCTCCCTTGAAATCAGGAAGGTACTTGGACAAGGAATGGGTAGTCTGTGTATGGTGGAAACCAGAATAGAAGTCAATTGCTGTTGCTCTTCAAAGACTAGAGCTATCATTTAATGCTTTAAATAAAAGTCTTCTCAAAGCTACTAATTTGATTTTATTTTGCTTTGGTTATTCTGTAGCAAGTTTGACAACACGGGCACTTAGCAGGACTGTGTGCATGGCACTTGTAATTAAAGTCAACGGGAATTATGAAATCTGTAAAACCGAGCCCGGGTGGCTAAAGCCAGTAGCCCAAAATTAGAAGCAACATTTGAAAACCCAGGTCACATTCTTTGTGTGTTTGTGTTACAGCATCACCTAGGGGCTGCAACTGAGATTAATGCCTACTCCTCTTGGACCTTCCAGGGGTACAGACAGATTTAAATTTGGATGCTTCCAAATGTTCAGGTGTGCTGTAGTCATTGTCACAGAGACTGCACTGAACCAGGCTCTGAGCATTCTGATGAGAAAGTTCATCTGGTAGATTTATATGCACATATACAAACACACACAACTATTTTATGCATTGTTTTTTGATCAAGAACCACTAAAATACTGAACTAGAGGGCACAGCAGTTGTAGAACACACTTTGGATCACAGCCACAGGAATGCTGCTGCTGTAAATTCCCCTACTCTAAAAACATTAAATAAGCCATCCAGTTATTTCATGATCATCTGTAAACTGAGATCCTCAAAAATGATGAAAATTGAACCCATGTGTATCCTTAGTATAGTCTGGCACTCACAATGTTGCTGATTATAGGAATTCAATGTTTATAATTTACATTCTTTCCNTGATATAATCACAGCTTGGACTCAAAGAACGAAGGAATTTAATAAATTTTGCTGGGCAGCTGTCCAAAGCGAACAGAGTGGTCACAAACATACACCAGAAGACTTGTGTAGGATCTACTGTGATGTTCTTCAGATGGATAGCATAATGGCAAAAAGCAACAGCAGATCTAGAATCGTCCACAAACAAACCAACCAACCAACCAAAAGTACGTTCTCCAGACCCTAACTGGGTTCCTAGAGCCACCCTCATGGTTTATGCATACAGCTCTCATGTACAGGCAGGTTACTGCCTTCTTTGGTACAATATAAAATGTGAGCAAGTCTGAAAGCCCACTTATTATCTGTACATTGCCAATGCTAAGCCCTCTGGCCCCAGCTGTGCTGACATGTCTGAAAGGTGTATCACTTAGTCCAAAAAAAGCTGGAAGTAGCAGAGCCTGACTATCAGCTGGCTTCAGGGGGGCTCATACAAATGAAAGCAGCACTGGGGAAGGCACCTGAGGTGCACCTGCAGCCACAGGACTGACAGATGAGGGAGCAGGCATAAAAACCATGTACCCTGCTGGGCATAAGCCAGGATTCTGGTTGTCCTTGCACTTTTCAGCACAGTGTGTGAAGAGCTTATGGCTGCACCTTTAGGGAACTACTTTAATTTGCTGAATTAGGACCAGGGCCTGCCATGGCTTCAGAGAACAAAACTGTGGTGTGGATAAGAAGGCAGATCACACCTGCAGACAAAGGGACCTGGAGTACTGCAGGAGGTATTTTGAGCATACAAGAAGTAAAATCAGCTCAGAAACCTCTGGTTAAACCTAATTGTGTGCTCCTTAGAGTGCTCCAGCATCTACCAGAGGAGGCTCAGGAGATTAGTGCTTAGGCCCATACAGACATTAACAGGATGTAGCTGAATGTGAGCACTCACACTACAGTATACAAACCAACACCTATTTCAATCACGATGCCAGCTTTTGGCTCCAGCTTCTAGTCTGGGCCAAATTATATGATCTTAATAGTGTGCAAGTTGTGCCACAGGGTGACTGAGCACAAATGAAGCCACTAGGTCCATCTGACACTGCTGATGAAGCTCCACCCTCAACAGCAGCAGCTACTAAGTCATAAAACAAAGATTGATTGTTCAAATGTAGTAGAGCTCCATGCTAATAAAGGAGCACATTTTTGAAGTGGTTCTTAAACAAAATTTCTTCCACTGTTCCAACTTTTTCCCCAGTATTTTTAATGCTTTAATGAAGAATGAAAATATAAACACTCTCCCATCCCCTTCTCTAATGTAGTAAGCAGTGTTCTGAGAGAGGTGGCTCCTATAAATTTTTTAATCAGGTATTTTCCCACTCTTCAGAAGATGTTTATAAACTGAAAAACTGAACACTTGACTTTTTGTTCTTCCCAGACTATGAACAAGCTTAAGTCCTTAAGTTAGGCTATCCCTAACTTTACTACAACCTCAGAATGTATGCCTCTCTGTAAACCAGAATTCAAAAAGATAAGTCATGTTGAAGGAAAGCCCTTCCCAGCAAATCAGAAAGTCTC
>VZTT01066895.1:0-13707 GCA_013400855.1 Buphagus erythrorhynchus
CTTGGATGATTCTCCTGCCTCTGCACAGTCAAGAACCAACAGAGACCTCCCTTTCTGCTTCCTGTTCTCAGGGCTCTGCCTTTCTAACATTACAAGAACATGCAAGAAATAAAAGGATAATAAAATCTTAACAACTTCTTAGGATTGCTTTTCAATAGATCTCTGCCCTATTATGTGCAGCCTGTGACTGTAAAATCATTTTGCACTTACAAGTATTTTCTGTTAGAAAATGGAATCATAGAATTATAGAATATCTTGAATTGGAAAACACCCACAAGGAACATTGAAGTCCAGCTCCTAACCCTGCACAGGGCAGCCCCAAGAATTACCCCATGTGCCTGAGAGCAGTCTGTTATTTTCAAGTGTTCTGTAGTTTTTTATACATCTTTGTTTTAAAAAAAAACTATTAATCACAATATGCTAGATACAGGCCTGAAATTTCACTGCATAAGTAATTTATATATGCTGCAAAAGATATTAGTATCATGCCAAATATAAATCCCTTTTTTCCTTTCAAAGCTCTTATGATGTAGGTAGAAGCTGTACTATATAAATGGAGAGAATGAGGACAAGGGGAAAGTAAATTACTGAAGATAGTGCAAAATTAGCAGTAGCACTCATTATCACTAAGTATTCTTTTGCTTGTATCTCAGGAAGGAAGGGGAAATAGAAAGTGCATATTCATTTCAAAAGCTTCAGATCAGTGAAGAAGGAGAATGCTTTCCAAGTGCCTGGCAGGAGTGACTCTTGGAGGGCAATGCTGTGGCTCCTCTGCTGTGTCACCATTCTCAGATTCCATTAATCCTGCTGCTATTTTGGTTGTTTCTTGGCTAAATGCAGAGCCTGGCCCTCGATGGAGTGTTGGGCACTTCTGAATACACAGGATGGCTCTTGGGGCTGGGCCCTTGGGGCAAGGGCAGCCTGGTTTATCTCCCTGCATGGCACCCACAGCACCTTCACTCTCTCTGTTCTACAGTGGGGGGACTGAAAAAATGGCCCAAACTTTTATTTTCCCCATCTCTGTCCCTTTTATACCAAAATAACTAATATACACCTTCTTGTGCCTCATTTTCTGAGAGTGTTTCTGAAAGAAACCTCCTCACTAAACAAATTTCAGCATGCTCAATTTAATTTCTCAGAGATTCTGCGTGAGAGAGGGAGATAAGTGACACAGGCTATTTATTGAACCAGACTAAAATACCACACTTTACTTAGAATTAAGTACTGAAAACTTAACTTAATTGCAAGGATAAATTAGGTCTTTGAAACTCTGCTCCTACTGAATAATGCATGTCATGTGAGGGGAAAGAGGCAAGACTTTGGATGATGGAACAATAGCTGGTTACTAGCTGCTCACCCCCTGTCCCAGTGCTGGCCTTTACTTGCACTGCTTCCCTCCCCCAGAAAGACCCTACCCCTGCTTTGAGTTCTTTTCTCATTTGTTTTGCAGTTTCTCTTTACACTTCATCCCTTTTTTAAGCAGTTTGAACTGATACTCTTTTCAAATACACCAGCCCTATCCCACCACTCCAGTATGTTTGAAAAGAGGAGGAGAAACATTCTTCTTGAGAGGACACTTCAGTTACAGGTTGTACTGGAAATCCCTTTTCTGCTCAGTACCTTATTGCTCTGCTGATTTGTCCCACATTCCTGCTCACCTTAGCCCATATATTTGGGAGTCTCCCTCCTGTCTGGAGAAAAGGTTTGCTAGCATTCCAGCTGAGCCTATGTGGTCTGAAGCAATTATCTTATTTAAGCAGCAGTATAAAAATAAAATCCTCTCCATTGTAATTATAGTGTTGCATTAGAAAATGCTGTCTGTTTACATATGGCATCCATAGCCTGTACTCTGCACTGAGAGTGCTGCACCATCTGCTCTCCTGCTCCCTGCCCTTACTCCTGCAGACATTAGATAAACATGTTGAGAGTGCAGCAGGCTGTTTGCAGTCATGACATATCTGAGCTGTGTTTAAAATCAAAAGCCTTTATTTACTGCTTGGTGAAGAGAGAGGACTCATCATCAAGGGCAATAAATTAGATCCATAGCAATTTAATGATTCAGCCATGTATGTCAACCAGTGACTTCTTTAAAATGGAGAAGGCTCCAAAATGAGAAGAGAGGATGTTCTGGTTACCATGAGATGGCCTTTGGTGCTGGAGACTGGGCTTGGAGGCACAGAAATGAGGCAAGTAGGCACTGCTGCTCTTGGACATCACAGAGCAGCCTGAAGAGAAATTCACCCAACACAGAGCACTAAAGCATCAGGAGATGCTGGCAGGAATACTGGAAGAAGGACATCCTTCTCTGGGATAAATTGCCACAGCTGATGTAATTCAAAAAATAGATGTGAGGTCTTCCTCTGTGTTTGGAAAGGAAGGAGAGCAATGGAAGGGAAGGAGCATTGGCAGGATGCTGCTGCAGTGGCTCAGAATTCAATCTCCTGCCCCACTGCAGGGACCCCCAGAATTCACTGTCCACATTTGAACAGGAAACCAGTCTTTATCAACTGACCTAGTCCAGCATCAGCTCAGAGTCCTCACAACACTGAGCACCTGCTACATCTGAACCAACACTCTGAATCTGAGCTGAGCCTGGGCAGTGGCTGGGTCTCCACAGGTTGAAGATGCTGTGTTCAGTTAACTCTTCAGAGCTGTGAATTCAGGAATTCAGTTAACTTGAAGCCCTAAATGTGGCATATTTGTTGACTGATCTCTGCAGGAGCTGTAATGGCCCTGGGATGAATTCTCCTGGTTTAGAGCTAGTGCTTATACCAAGGAAATTGAGTAGACAAACTGATCCAGGACAAGACTCCTACACCTCAAGCTTGCAAAAAATTCCAAAGCCATGTTTTATAAGCTCAGGATTTTTAGCAGCATGTGCACATTTTCCCTTGTTTGTCTCATCAACCTTTCTAATTTTGCTTGTTTTCTTTCTGATCCTTTGAATTCAATTGTACTCATATTCTGAGCATTAAACATACCTGAGTGTTCCTCTAGTCTGCTTAATAGCCCTAGCAAAGTGTGTTTCAACTCATTGGCAAGCAGTTGGAGCAATCACTGCACACAGCCTACTCTTGCAGGATGAGATGTTGGAAACAGATAATTTTTTTTACAGTGAGTGAGCGAGAAAAATTATGGTATTACAAATGGCTTCTGAGAAGTGATAAATGGGCTTCAAAATGCAGCATAATGATCATTACAAGGGGATGCATTTTGGTTTTGAACTACTATGCACATTTTATTCAGATGGGAGAAAATATCCCAGAGAGTGAGGCTTCAGTAGCCAACTGGAACCCAATTTGGGCTTTGGCAATGAGGCATTCATGAACTCCAAATTCCAGATCTCTAGGATGGTGCTGAGAAGGGATGATGTAGCTGATGTGGATGGCTGGAAAGTATTTATAAAAAACTAAGATGCAGGAATTTCTAATCCTGAAGCATATCACAGCTACAGCCTTGCAGCTCCAGGTAGTGACTGTCACACTGCAAAACCTCAGGAGTCTGAATTCAAGTTACTGTTGAACTGACAGTAAACTTTTTAATTCTCTCTGAGTTTTTTTCTGATTGAGGAAGCTGCTCTTGCACAAACACTGTGCAGTACTTACACTTTCTCTCAGAGATTAAGAAAATGGCTCCAGTAACTGATTCACAGCCCAAAGTGTCAAACTTTGGTTGTTTAGGCTGAGCCTATGACTCAGTCAAGCTGAGCAGAGTTTCTTCCCTCTGCTTCAGGAACATACCCAAAGCTGTTCCCAGATTATTTCTCCTCCTGCAGGTCTACCAGTGGCTCTGTTTTTAGGATTTTTTTACTCTCTTGAACTTCTTCTGAGTCTTTTTGCTGCTCACACTTTGCAATCCCCAGGTCCTTATCTGCCTATTAAAGCAGGCAGGGAGGAGGCCATAAGAAAACTCTCACTTCAGTCTCAGTGTGGCCCAGCTTTTTTCTCCCTGAGCTCAGGGTGCTGTGCCTGTTATCCTGTGGTGCTCCATGGCCAGCTCAGGCCAGGCAGTGCCAGCATTCTGCCCTGGAACACCCTGTGGACACAGGCTCCTGCACCAGGTTCATCTGTAGTCACTGTGCAGAAGAGGAAAAAAGGGAAAATTTCCCCTTCATCTGTCAGTATATTGATGATCCAGTATATTGGTGGTTCCTGTTGTGGGGTGAGGAGATGGGACTGTCCCAGGACTGAGCTCTCCAGGTGCAGTGGGAGCTGTGAAGTGGAGGGACCTGTGGGTGGGATGGCACAGCCATGACCTGCACCGTGTCCCACAGGGGTACAGCCCTGATTGTCCATATTGCTCCTCAGAGAGGAGAAATCATCTTCCCCTCCAGAGGAAAAAGTGTAATGCCCTGTGTCCAATTTTCTTTTCATTGCTGTTTTTATTATGGAAACAAAATGTTCACTGATTCTAAGATGAAATTGGAGAGAACTAATTTTTGTAGTTCTTGCTAATAAAATTCTTAATGTGCTCCTCTCCCATTATCATAAAGATTGTTATAGTTTACTTTATCTCTGGAATCTTATTATTTTCCCTTGAATCCATGGGTATTCCTTATAAGCAAAACTTTTCATCTATTGAGATATTCCTCCTTTATCTCATCTTTACCCTCATAGTATGAACATATCTTCATTATCTTACTTCTGTTTTCAAAACAATAAGTGGCTACTGATCACAAAAGCCTTGGAGTCTTTAGAAGATGATGCAGCAAAACAACTGGAAGCACTGGATAAGAAGAAATTTTGGGTTTATAAGTAACGCAAAATCTAATAGATAGCAAGGTCATTTAAACATATTTCATACAAAGTCATTTAAAAACTAGTAATTCCAGTAGCATTGGGAAGTGTCAGCTTAGTTTACTGTATTGTGAATGGTGCAGAAAATACACTGGGCCCCTTTCATACAGGTAAAATGCACATCGAGTGCACACATCAGATTTCTGTGGTTTTGGACAATTGTAATAACCTGTACTGGAACAGGTCTGTGTGCCTGCCTCATGCCTGGGCACACTTACAGCTGGCTACAGTGAGGGTTAAAGGGCTGCTTTCCAAACACAAGGTCTTGTTCCTTCTGGAAATATTTTGTACCTTGTAAGGAGGACTCAAGCAAAACTAAAACGATGTGGTTGCAAAGATTTATTGGAAAACACCTCTGAGCTGTTTGCACTCACCTCTGTGGTTTCCAAGCACAGGAACTGTTCTGAGAGCAGCACAGGTGAGTGTGGCCCCCAGCTCAGCTCCTGCTGAAGGTCCTGCTGCACACACATGGGGCACAAAGCCCCCAACAGTTTGAACACTCACAGGGATTATTTTCATCCCCAGAAAAACAAGAAAGAAAGAAGAGGAATCCAGGGTGATTCTTACTCATCTTGCACTTGCAGAGTGCAGGGCTGTAGTGTGTGGCCCAACCTTTGCACAGGTGTTGGAACCCTGAAGCCTGGGAGTTTGGAGTTTTCTGTACTTTCTAACACTGACCCCCTGCTTTTGACTTGAGGCATTGGAGAAGGCTTCCAAATTTGAGTGATGGAGTTAGAGGTGTGTAGTTGGAATAGAAGTGTGTGATTTCACATGGTGAAGAGTTTGGAATTTGAAGGTTTTATAATATAGTAATAGGTATGGGACAAGATGGAGGGGTTTGGGTGTTGTCTCTTTCTGTCTTCTTCCTTCTTCACAATTTCAAGTAGAAGTTTTTGTTTGGAAAGTCAGTGCTGCACTGTGAGTCATAGACTTGCAGAATTTGATTATTGAGTCAAAAATATAAATAATATAGGTGTTAGTTCTTTATGGGACTGTTTAGCTTTAAAAGACCTTGTAGCTAGCTAGGTTCACCTCCATTTTGCTCACTTTTAGCTGGTGGCTAGAAGTGCTGCAGAACTCTCTGTACTTTAGATAAGATTTAATAAACAACCAAGCCTGAACACGAGAAAATTCATCTCCTTCGTGTTTTTAATCCTGACTCTGAGTGAAGACAGAGGAAAATGAAGACAAGCCACTAATTAAGGGGTGCAGTTAACCCATTTACACAGGTATAGTGGTCCCACTGAGCAGGGACAGGGGGTTCCTGGAGCTGTTAAGGTGTCCCAAGGTGTGCTGCCACTCACTCACTCCCCTTCCTGGGCTTGTGCTGCTGTCTCTGTTGGAGCTGCTCTGATGGAAACCAAAGGAGACAACACAGCTCATCTTAGGGCCCTAAAGCCTGTTTAATTGTATCTAAGTAGCAATTAAACTGAAGAAGAGAAACAGAACTGTCAAGGAATTCTGTGAATTTGACTTCTAAACTCCTGAAACTTTAATCTGTCCTGCTCTGGGATGGCAGCAGGAGTCTAATGATGAGCATGTCATGAGGAAAGTCTGAAACACCTGTAAGCTGACAGAGTGAAACTGGAATTCACCTGTGTTTCCTTTTGACATGGCCAAATGAGTCCCCTTTTCCTGGAATAACCTGAAAGCTGGCAGCATTGCCCAGCAGCTGCAGTGGCTCCTGTGTCAGCAGGCAACAAGGCAGCTGGAATCCTTCATTTTCCCAAATGTCCCCTCCATCTCCTCTGAGCCACCAGGACATGTAAAGCCTGTGAAGTGCAGCAGGAATCAGAGCAGATCTGCTGCCAGCAGGATCCCTGGTTCTGACCCCACTCCTGCTTTAATCTCCTTTGCTCTGAGCCAAACACTCCCAGCAGTTTTCCTCAGCCTCTCTGCTGAAAGCAAACTGTGGCAGGCTGTGCTCAGAGGATCAAGCAGCAGCAGATGGGGAAACACAGAGGCCAGGGCTGGCCTCCCTGCACACTGCCATGGCAACCTGAGGCTGGGGTGACAATGCCATCACTGAGCCCTGGACTGGCACAGGCTGCCAGGAAAGGGCTTGGGGCTCTGCTCATCTTCCCTTTCCCCACACCACTGAACTTAGAGCACCACTGAACTTGCTCACTGCTCTGGAGCACAGGCTGTAAGACTCTGATTTTCTGTTTTTTTCAGTGTAGCAGTTTCCACTGTAATGTCCACACATGGCTACTAGGAAAAAAAAAAAAAGAAAAAAGACAACAGAAGGATAAAAGCTAATTATAGTGGCTGGCCAAAAATGGTGGAGGCTCTCTCCATGCTGGCAGTAGTTCACTTGAGATGTGATTAATGCTGGCTAGTGTGGGCACAGCCAAAGCTTGTACAATCCTAGATAAATAATAATGAAGTTAAAAAGATATAAGCTACTTGAGTTAATAATTTTAACAGGCTGTGAGAAATGTTGCTGTTCTCATGGTAACAGAAAAGCTGTAATTTCATCTCTAATTTGAGCATGCCTGATTATACAGTGTACATATATGGAGTGTGCAGATATAATAAGTGTGCAGATAGCTTTCTGTTGGGAAGTTTATTCTCTCTTCTTTAACTGAAGCCTTTTTAATGAAAATATACTATTGTATAGTTTGGGCAAACAATTCAAAATTGACTAATTAGCACTAAATACACCATTGAAAAGTGTAGTCAGAATCATTTGGAAATAAACTGGTATTTCTGCTTGCCACCCCTCGTTTCTGTATCAGTAGATGCCTGATACTGATGCATGTGGGCATCTCTCAGAGCTCTTCAGGAGATTCTGAATCCATTTGCATCTCTCTGGTGGTTGCAGTTGCAGTTATATTCATTAGACAATAAAGAAATGGATTCACTGCTCCTCATCTCTGTTCTACAATGTGGACTCACATTTTGAATAAACACCTCAAGAGCAGAGACTCTCAGAGGTCAAAACAACCCAAAGATTTGGGCAGCCAATTTTTTCCTTTTGTGGCTTTGACCAAGATATCAAGACACACAAAGATATCAAGAGTCTCATCCTTTCCATAGCAAGGATGAAAATAGATGAAGAAGGCACCTAAGTGTGTGCTGCAGGTGCAAGGCTGAGAATGAGGCTCTCAGAAAACCAGCAAGAATTAGACTCGTGATTCTTTAGCACTTTTAAAAGTGTTATCCATGTTCTTTTAAAAGTGTTATCCATGGTCCTTTTCAGTTTATTACAATGGCTTAGTCATGGAAGCCAAATGACAGCACACATAATGGAAGCAGTTTGGGTATCTGTACAAAAGCATCTCCATGGATTACTAATCTTAAACCATCTCCACTGCTCATTTTTCCTATTAAAGTTCTATATTCAGTTTTATTATTCTCTATCAGTTTGAGAACATTTAACTGTCAGACACCAGCACAGCTCCAAAGCAATTTCAGACTACTTAGAAATATGAATTACATCTTTGCTTGTAGGAAAACAAGTCCCTTGCCCCAAATGGATGTGCACAGGGAGGGAATTGGGACCCCAGTTACACAGGGGTAGGAGTGGATGTGTGGGGGGCCTGAGCCTCCTGCACTGGAAGGAGCTGGAGCCCATGGAGGAGGAGGAAATTGCCATTTTCCTCTTCTTGTTTTTATCTTTCAGCATAGGCAGATTGACACGTGATTGAACAGACACATTTCACAGTCAGCTTTTCAAAGGCTGTCACTCCAGAATCATTAACCTGGCTGAGATCTTTGCATTCGTGTCTCTGCTTTGTTGAATGTTTTCATAGCAGCAATTGGTGGTAGTTCACATATCCTTAAAGCTGCAAAGATAGCATTTTAATTTATCCTAATTCAGAACTAAATTGTCTTGCACTGTTGGCTAATTAAATGTTCAAAGAAGTGATAAATGAAGCAGGTTGATCATTACAACACAAGTAATTAGTCAGTCCAGCTGAATCCAAGGCTTGAAATCTACATTCCCTGAGATGACAGGAATTTTGGGGATGTGCAAGAATGCAAAGTGTGCGTCAAGGTTTAAGATGAAAAAAATTTTCTTGAATATTTCATGTTCACATAAAGTTTGAGATTTTCAAGCTGCTTATTTTGTGCATAAAGGAATTACTGGTACCACTAAGAGAAGATTAAGTTTCAAGACAGCATCTTGAGATGCTGAGATTTGCAGTTATTTTCCTACAGGATCTGAAAACTTCCTGTGTTACACAGGAACACACCTGTCTGTGAAAACAGGTACGAGTGGGACAAACAAAAGCACAAAACCTCTTACCAACCCCCTTGACATTAGTTAAATTCCTAAATAGGCCTTAAAAATGTGATGTTCTGTGGCAGGGAACTTCCATTTACAAAGGTTTTAATACACTATTTTACTAAAAGTTCTCCCTGGGACCATATTATCTCAGATCTAATGACCAAAATATTTGTTCTGAAAATCAGTCTCTCTGAGCACCTGCTCAAACTCTCAAGACGACTTTTAGCCAGAAAAGAACTAAATCTGTACAATTCATTGTCAGGGCAGCTGGATCTTCCTCCTGCTGAATGGATCTTCCTCCTGCTGGATCTTCCTCCTTGTCTGGAATGTGAAGCTGGGGATGCTGTGCCCATCCAGGACAGGCCATGCCACCCTGCAGCTGGAAACAGAAGTGGAAATTTGGCAGGAGAGGTAATGAGGTTCAATTAAAGCATGTGTGTGCTCTCCCTGCACTTTTCCTGTGCATGCACTCAGTGCTCAGTCTCTTTGTAGAGTTCTCTCTTCCTTTGCCTTTAGGATAGTTAGATTTGAGATCTCCAGCCCTCTGCAGTGGAAACAAACTGTAATTAATAATAATGTCTCTCAGGGGTAAATTTCCAAAGCAGGCTCCCCACAAGCTCTTTTTCTCACCTATCCTCAGGGCCTCTGGTGTGAAAGCAACCCTTAGATTATTCTCTTTGTGCTGCTGCACTAGCTAAACCACTCTGTCTTCTGCCCACCTCTTCTGGAGGTGAGAATAAGTTTTAAAGGAGTTCTGCATATCTGCCATGAAGAAAACATCTTGTCATGGCTTTTCAGTTTATCTATGATTTCCTTGGGTCAGGGGTTATAACTTGTTTCCTGAACTCCTACTTGTTTGCTGAATCAGCTGGTATTTCATATTGCAAATGATGCTCTTCAAATTGAAGCTTCTACAATGTTCCAATTTCTTCTTTTTTTTTTTTTTTTCTTTTCTGAGCTCTAATTGGTCTAGCTGGATTATGTTAATTATTTCTGATCAAAACTGCTTAATAAGCATGTCAGGTCAATTACTGAGGGTCTCTGGAGTTTAAGATAGTTATTTTCTTTTCTTTTTTAGTTATCACTTAGGCAATCCACTATTACACATTTTATGTTTCTGAAGCTATCCCTGAATTAATGAAAAGTTAACAGACTGGGATGTAAGAAAATGCTTCATAAACATCCACCAATATCTTCCACTGGGGATCACTGGTACCTAAAATGCTGCTTTAATGCTTCAGCATTGAAATCAATCTTGAAAGCAGAGTTCATGGCCTCCCAGCTGGCCCACGAGGGGATGAGCATCAGGAGAGCCATGTACTGCCCTGAGCCTAAGGGATGCAGCTCAGAACAGGGAAAGCTGCAGCCATGAGTGTTGTCCCTCCCTGTCCATAAAAAGCAGGGATAACAGTAATTTCCCATCTGTGAGATCCATTTGAGTAACTCCGTAAAATACTGAAAGGCTGCTAAATGTTGTTATATTTATTTCTTGCAGATAACTTCTTGTAATACTCATTTACAAACACAGAAATCTTTAGATTACACTGGCATAGAGGATGTCAGAGAAAAGCTGTCCACAGATTTAAGTTGGTGGGGTTTTTTAATATTCTAAATATTTGATTTATTTCTGCAAGTGCAGGTTTTCATCAAACTATCTTTCTCCTTAATTGAGCTAATAACTTTACTGCTGTCCTCCTCTTTGTTCAGTCTGGCAAGCAATTTCCCAGCCTCATCTCCCAGCTCATATATCCACATTTGATGTGATTAATACCATTTATTCTGTTACAAAATTCAGTGCAAGATATTCAAGCCCAGCCTTCTTTAAGGAAGTGATACCTTTTGATGTGCTGGATGTCACACATCTTTGTAAGGTAACAATTCTCTGGTATGTTATTGCAAGTTATTTCTCTCCATTTTCCTTTCCCTCCTCCCCTTTTCTAACTGGCATAAGGAGGTGTCAGTGAGGGTGATTGTGGACTGCTGAGCTGTGTGACCAGCTGTCTGAACACCCTGTTCAGCCATGTGAACACCCTGGTGACAGCTGTGTCCCTGCTGGGCCAGCCCCAGAGGCAGGGTGGGGAGCAGGGACACTGCTGGGTTCAGTAAAACACTGCTTTTGGGAGTGGGGTTTCACTGGTGGGGTGAAACAGGTGGAGTTTCTGGGCCAGCACACACAAAACCTCTGGTGCACACATACATATAAAAATCACCTTTTACTCATAAATCTCACTGGGATTACACATCACCAAGACAGACTATTCAGAGCCTAAAAACATTTAAACCTGGATAAAAAAAAAACCAAAAAAGATCAAGAAATGGCAACTGATCTCATATAGCCAAGAAATTGTCCCCAGTGTCAGAGTGCAATGCAGAGTGTTACCATCAGGCTGGTACTGAGAGAACTGAGCAATCAGTGTCACCACAACTCCTTCACTCACACAGACCCTTCCTGCAGTTATTTCCAGCTAAATTCCTAGGGATCTAATATTTCCCCACATGCAATTTGGCATTAGTGTTGTTTGCAGCTGCAAACAAACCTGAGCACTGGTGGTGACCAGATGTGCACAGTCACTGGCTGCTGGTCTCTCACCCCTCTAGAGTTTGGGAATCAAGGAACCAGGTTATCAGGAAACAACCCCTTCTAAAGCAATAACAGCTTGGATTGAACATTCCTTGTTTTGATAAATCAAGGCTTAAAACTTGTTAGAAAACAGCTCTCAGAAAGATTGTTTTGCTACTGTGCCTTTCCCATGCATGCCAAGGGCCCTTATCTGTGAAGCCACTGAATGGCCTTTTTTTTGTTTCTAACTACAAACCTATCCCTATGTACATCAGCAGTGTGTGTCAAACACTAAATCATTTATCATTACTCCTAGGTGCATCATGTATGTCACATAATTAACCTATCAAATTAACAGGGAAGAGGAGTTGAAAAAACATGACCTTTAGAGCTCCAAGTCTTCTCTACATAGCATGAAAGTGGAAGAAAATTGAATTTACCATTTAGGTCTTCTGAGTTCAAAGATTTTCTGCATTTTATTAAGAGAAGATGTTTCCTTTGGGTCTCATTTATGGCAATATTTTAAATAAAAGCTTTCTCTTTTCTATGCAATTATATCTAAGAGACATCAATGAATAAACCGAAAAAAAATAGAGTACTGCTCATTATCTTCACACTGCATGAGTTTGAGAGAGTGGGGCGTTTTTGTTAGACTTTTGACAAATAGTGTTTTTAGTCTTGTTTCAGAGGGATGAGATGTTGGGAGAGGTGTTTAATTTCAGAACTGATTAGAACTGTGAATTGGTCATTTTGGGATTTGATTGCTAACAGCTGAGACATTATGGGACTTTCTGCAGTGGAAGATTTGAAATGGCTGAGGGAAAACTGCTCCTGGTGATTAATAACACCTTTTCTCTATACATCCTGCAGGCAGCACACTCTGAAAATAATGCATGGGAGGTGTGGGCTGTGCAGCTGCACCCAGCTGAGAGCAGGGGCTGTGTGCTTCTCAGGCACCCAAAACAGGGAAGAAAATCTTTGCCAAAGATGCAGGAGATGCACCTTTATTTTCTGACAAGAAAGAATATGGCTTTCCATCTTGAGATTTGTGTTGTACTCACAAATCCCACTCACCCTCTTGGCAGTGGCCTCCCTCCTTGGAGTGACAAACTCCACAGCAGAACCTGGGAGAAGACCAGATACCTGTGAGTATTCTTTCCTAATTGTTTGGGTTGGTCTTCTTTTAATGCAAGGAACTAAAGTAGATACTTTTCAAACAAAGCTTCAGTTATTCTGAGGGAAATGCAGGAGAGTGTATTGAGCAAGCTGGGTGCTTTTGACCCTTAGACCTGGTGCTGCAAATATAGTGGCTGAGCTTGATCTTATTTAATGTGCTGTCATATCAGTGCCATGGTGTATGCCTCAGTGAGATCCAGCACCCCAGGGATGCTGGTGGAAGAGAGGAAGTTCCTCTTGTAGCAGATCCTGGGGCTGCAGTTCCCCAGCTCAGGTGACAGTTCCCAGGTGTCTGGCCAGCTTGTCACCAATCCATCTACCTGTGTGTGCACAACCCTGTCCTGAAATGCCTCTGGAGTTTCTCCACTCCTGTCTGACTGCAAGCAGCTGTGGCAAGAGCAGCAGCCTTATCTCAAAAATAAAAAGTGAGTCTGAAACTGCTAAGACTGCTGCCAGCCTGCAATGCTTGCTAAGGAAACATCCTGCTGGTGTCCCCTTGTGACTCCACCCTGCTGGTGTGCACTGGGACCAGTCTGTCCCAAGAACAAACTCACCCCCCTGCCAGGGGTGAGCCCAAACCTGCCTGTGTGAGGGATGGGAGAGCTTCAGTGTCCTGCATGGGCTGTTACTGTCCCACCTTCGTTAGTGTTAATTAAGATGCTGGTGATGCACAAGTGATGGCAGCCAGTGAGGAAATGGCCAAAGGGCTCTGCAAGGGCTGAGTCCATCAACAGATTAAACAAGGCAGAGCAAATCCCTTTCTACTAGCTGGGAAGAATTTTCTCTAGTCAAAAACTGAAATAGAAGCAGAATCCACCATACCTGAAGATGTGGCTCAATAAAGGCCTAGACAATTCATTAGGAAATGCAGGTCTTCCTAATTACAGAATTTGGTGTACCACTGCCTCATAGAGCAGAAGAGAAGAATTCAAAGCCACAAA